>JAOSBN010151161.1:0-56177 GCA_027563595.1 Erythroxylum suave | reverse complement strand
ATGGCTTGGAATGCCATTAATGTTTTGTAAGCATATTAATTCATGATGGTAGTGAATTATGGATTTGTATATAAATTGTATATGAATGTGATTGAATTGAGTTTGGATTCCGGACAGGAGGTCCGATGATTGTGATGAATGGTTTTATAATATAGAAGTGCATTTTTGAACACTTGCAGGTTTGGGTTAGTTAGAATGCAGCCGTTATGCTGCCGAATTTTTGATAAAATTTGTAATAAGTTAAATTTTGGCAATTATTTGTATATATGAGAAGTTTGGATGAATTGAAAATTTTATAGAGGAAAGTATGTGGATTTGAGTAATATAAGATTTAGATAAAGATGAAAGGAATGGAAAAAAAAATTTATACCGGTTTCGTATTAGTTTAGTCTAAGGTTTCCAACGCGATCGTTTTTCTCTGTTCTTGTATTTTTCGGATGTCGGATCCACTTTGTTAAGTTTTCGATTCGCTTTTGTTTCGATTCGTTTTATGTTTCCATTTCGGATTCCTTCTTGTAAGATCCGTTTCTTCGATTTGTTTCGATTATTTCTTCGCCTTTCGTTCACTTTGTCTTTCGAACCTTTCGATTTTGAATTGCTTTCGCTTTCGTTTTGCGTTTCGATTCGAACCTCATGTTCGTTTCGTTTTTCGTTCAATTTTAGTTGGGATCCGATTTTCCCAAATCGGGTCCCAACAGAAAAATCTCCTCAACATATTTCTTCTCCTTTCCCATCGAAGGATCTTATTAACCAAGTTATCCAAGAAGAACAAGTGGTGGATCGAATTGGTTGGGATATAAAGAGAGGATACATTGTCAAAAGAGAGGATACAAAATCAAGGAGTCAAGGCTATAGTAAGGAGTCAGTATATTTCTACCACCTTGTTCTTATGTAAATTATTTTCCTTATATCGTATCATGTATAGCTGAAACATGATGATTTGGTTATATTATTTTCGCTGCATTTTTTATTTCAAAAGAGTTTTGAAATATAATGTTTAACCAAATCTTGTATGCTTTCATTTTCGATCCAACAGTTACCTAAGCCAATCGCAATGAGGAAATAATCCTTATTCAAACACATATAATCTGGGTTGGAAAAACCACTCAAACTTTTCTTAGAGTAACATAACGTAGGTGGCCTACAAAGACCACAAGAACCATCAGGATTCTAACAAAATCGAATTGGAGCGTTGGAAAATAAGTTGGACAAGTTTATGGAAAATTTTAGTTCCAAACTAGCAGCAGAAGAGGAGAATCATAAAAGGATACATACAAACCAGGAGGAAAATCAAAAGAGTATAGAGGCAAAATTTGACCTGATTATGAAGAATCATGCCTCGTCGATCCATAACTTGGAGGCTCAGGTAAGTGAACTTACTAATGCTTTAGTTTCTAGAAGTGCAGGCCACTTATTAAGCAATGTTGAGGTCATTCTAAGGGAGTAGCTTAAAGCTATTACACTTCAAAGTGGCAAGCAAATGGAAAAACCAAGAATGAAAAAGGACAGCCATAAAAAAGAGAAAGTATGGAGATAGAAGAAGAAAAAGAAGAGGGTAGGCCATATATACCAACCACCACTGTACAAGCCCAAACTCCCCTATCCACAAAGAGTGAAGCAACATTAGGTAGATACCCAGTTTTCCAAATTTTTAGAGAAACTGAAGAAGCTACATATTAATTTGTCATTGGTGGAAGCTTTTGAGTGCATGCCCAAGTATGTGAAGTTTTTGAAGGATATACTCATGCACAAACATATTTGGGAAGACAATCAGATAGTTACATTGACGGAGAACTACAGTTCTATTATTTCAAGTCAAATGCATTCAAAGTTACAAGATCCAGGGAGCTATACTATTTTATGTGCTTTGGTGATTTTGAATTTTTCAAATGTTTATGTGATTTAAATGCAAATATTAATTTGATGCCATGCCTATTTATAAAAATGGGATTAAGAGAGGTCAAGCCAACTTCCATACTGATTCAACTTACGGATCAATGAATAAAAAGGTCATTTGGAGTCATGAAAGACATTAGTAAAGGTAGACAAATTTATAATTCCTGTTGATTTTGGTATGTTAGACTTTGAAGTTGATAAGAATTGTCTATTGATTTTGGGTAGGCACTTTATCAATACTAGTAAGGAATCAGTTGATGTGCATGAACAGAAACTTGTGTTGACAATTTGTGGTGAGCAGGTTGAGTTTAATATGATAAAGTCTTTAAGGAAACCAATGGATGGAAATGTATGTATGAAAATTGATGTTGTAGATGAGTGTGTGAAAGAGATTAAAGAAGGAGTTGATGAGATGAACGAAATACATGAAGATGAAAGTGTAAAGGAAGAGGATGTATTTGAAGAAGTAGACTTAGAAAGATTAGAGAGAGCTAGTGCACCTACACCACCTTCTTCTGTTAAATCCCCCACTTTAGAGCTTAAACCTTTACCTACCCATTTAAGGTACACCTCTTTAGGGAAGAACCACACTTTACCTATCATTATCTCCAATGAATTAAATTGTGAGCAAGAAGAGAAAGTCATAGAGACAATTAGGAAAAGGATGAGAGCTTTAGGTTAGCAAATTTCTAATATTCAGGGGATTAGCCTAAATGTGGTGATGTATAGAATTAACTTAGAAGAAGGATGTAGAACAGGAAGAGAAAGATAGAGGAGGTTAAATCCAAATATGTAAGAAGTTGTAAAGAAGGAAGTGGTGAAACTTCTAGATGTAGGAATAATTACCCCATTTTGGATAGTGAATGGGTGAATCCAGTATAGTGTGTGCCAAAGAAGGGTGGCATAAGGTGATAGAAAATAAGAAAGGGGAAGAGATTTCCACTAGGAATATCACGGCTTGGCGAGTGTCCATTGACTCCAGGAAGCTAAATTTGTCCACCAAGAAGGATCATTTCCTTTTACCTTTTGTAGACCAAATGATTGAGAGAGTAGCTAGTCATTCTTTTATTACTTTCTAAATCAATATTCAGGGTACAATCAAATATTTATATACTTGAAAGATCAAGAAAAAACCACCTTCATATGTCCATATGGAACTTTTGCATACCAAAGGATGGTTTTTGGTTTATGTAATGTACCCACTACATTTCAAAGGTGTATGATGGCCATTTTTGCAAACATGAATGAGAATTTCATGGATGATTTCTCTGTCTTTGGAGAGTCTTTTGATCATTGTTTGCTTAATTTAGACAAAGTGCTTTAAAAATGTGAGTCACATTTAGTTTTAAATTAGGAAAAATGTCATCTTATAGTCCGAGAAGGAATTGTACTAGGCCATAAGATTTCATGCAAAGGAATTGAAGTGGATTGCACTAAAACAGAAGTAATTGAAAAGTTGCCACCTCCCTCCACCATGAAATGTGTCCGAGCTTTTCTTAGTCATGCAGGATTCTATAGACAGTTCATTAAATATTTTTCCCTTATTGCAAAACCTTTGACTCATCTATTGGTAAAAGATGTGCCTTTTGTTTTTGATGATAACTATTTAAATTCTTTTAACAGGCTAAAGAAGGTACTTATAACAGTGCTCGTAATCTTTTCCATTTGAGATTATGTGTGACACAAGTGACCATGTTGTTTGGCACATACTAGGTCAACAGAAGGAGAAGAGGTTGCATGCTATCTACCAGACAAGCAAGATGTTGATAGGAGCACAATTGAATTACGCAACTAATGAAAGAAACTACTTGCGGTGATATTTGCTTGTGAAAAATTTTGTTCTTATTTGTTAGGCTCATAAGTTATTGTGTTTACAGACCATGCAACATTACATTACCTTTTCGCCAAGAAGAATGCCAAAGCTAGGCTTATTCGATGGGTACTCCTGCTCTAAGAGTTCAATATTGAAATCAAGCAAAAGAAAGGAGCAGAAAATGTCATAGCAAATCACTTATTGAGACCTAAAGTCAGACATCATGAAGAGGAAGAGGAAATTAAGGAAACTTTTCCTGACGAAACATTAATGATGGTGGATAACCCTTTCCTTCCTTGGTTTGCAGATATTGCAAACTATCTTTCAATTGGTATTCTTCTATTCGATTTGTCATATCAACAAAGGAAACGTTTCCTATTTCAATGCACTCGTTATATTTGGGATGAACCTATACTTTATAAGATTTGTACTAAAAATTTAATTCGTAAGTGTGTTTTGAAAGATGAAATGCCTGAGATCTTAATTCAATGTCATAGCTCACCGTATGCAAGGCATTATGGAACTAACAAAACTACTACACGAATCTTAGAGTGTGGATTTTATTGGCCAACTCTATTTAAGGATGCTCAAGAATTCATGCTCATGTATGATAGATGTTAAAAAGTTGGGAACATATCAAAGAGAGATGAAATTCCTCTTTCGAATATAATGGGGGTGGAGATATTTGATGTATGGGGTCTAGACTTCATAGGACCATTCCCACCCTCTGAAGGTAAGACTTATAATTTAGTTGGAGTTGATTATGTTTCTAGATGGGTCGAAGCAATTGCCACTCTAACCAATGATAGTAAGGTGGTTCAGAAGTCCATTAAGAAGAGTTTTACTAGATTTGGGGTGTCTAATCAATTATAAGTGATTGGGTAAGTCCTTTTAACAACAAACCATTTAAGAACCTTCTGAGAAGATACAAAGTACATCATAGAGTGGCTACCCAGTACCACCCCCAAACTAGTGGCTAAGTGGAGTTGGTGAATAGAGAGTTGAAAAAGACTTTGGAGAAGACAGTGAACATTTTAAGAAAAGAATGGTCATCAAAACTAGACAATGCACTGTGGGCTTATAGAACAACTTTTGAGACCCCCATAGGTATAACACCATATCGGCTTATATATTGCAAGGCATGTCATTTACCATTTGAGTTAGAGCATAGAGCATATTGGGCAATAAAGAAATTGACTATGGATTGGAAGTAGGCAGGAGAAAAGCAATCATTACACCTTGACGAGTTGTATGAGTTAAGGTATGAAGCTTATGAAAATGCCAAGCTATATAAAGAAAGGGCTAAGAAGTGGCATGATGCCCAAATTAAGAAGGAATTCAAGAGTGGAGATTTAGTACCTTTGTTTCACTCAAGACGTCGACCATTTCCCGAAAAACTCAAGTCAAGATAGAGTGGGCCTTTCAAGATTCTTCAAGTGTTCCCCCATGGAGCTGTGGAGCTACAAAATGATAAGGGAGAAACATTTAAAGTCAATGGGGACTACTGTAAACCATATTATAGAGGGACATATCCATAAGAAAGGGAAGTTATCTCTCTCTTATCTTCCATTTTGTATAACTTTATGAAGAATGGTCAAGCTAATGACCTTAACTTAGCATGTTTAATTTCCTTTAGGTCATCTTCGTCTAGTTTTTGTTTGAGTTCTTTAGTTTGAACATTTTTTAATTGAGTTTGATTAATGTTCATGTTGATTTTGTTTGAATTTCAATGTGTTTTCTTTTCGTATTTCTTATTGATGATATTATCTTGATGTGTTAGTAGGTTTTAGGATCATAGATAATTTATTCAAGCTTGGACGAAGGTTTGAAATTGTGAGGATCACAAATTCCCATGTTCGTGGGAATTATAGTGATACCTATACACGTGGGAATCCTTTTCTAGAGATGAATCCCATGTTTGTGGGAATTGTAGTGATTCCCATGCACGTGGGAATCCTCTCCAGAAAGTTTCTGGAGAGGAATCCCACGTTTATAGGAATTGTAGTGATTCCCACGCACTTGGCAATCCTCTCCATAAAGTTTCTGGAGAGGAATCTCACGCGTGTGGTAATCTCCATGAGTGTAGGATTCCCACACAGAGGGAAACTTAAAGTTTTCCTCTCATTTTTTCTCTCACCCTATCTTCAAATTTTCACAATCTCTCTTTCTAACCCACGAATTTCTCTCCTCTTACTCTCTAAAACACTTCAATTTCCCTTTAGATTCTTGGTCTTTTCCTCAATTCTTTCATTATTCTTACAATCTTTTCATCTTTTCATACATTAATATTTCCAAACAATAAGGATTTAGGCAAGTTTTTTATTCTCTCTCTAAAACTCGAATCTCACTTTCTCTCTCTTATTCTTACAGGTTTTTCTATAACAATGGCACTAAAGAAGATGATGGCCTAGAAACTGCGTGATGAAATGCATCGTCAAGATTTTGGTGAAGGCAAAAGCAATTTGGCGGTAACTTATCGCTCTTCCTTCCCAATTTACTCGAAAAAGAATATACACACTTCCGTGACTTTAGGAATAGATCAATAATTACTCATAGTTACTTTAATTTTGAATTGTTAGAGAACATAGGAGTGAGGATAAGGAATGAGCGATTAACTAAAAACATATGGTGGAATAAGTTCATCCGTTGTGAGTAGTGAATAATTCAGTTGTCATTGTAGGGTGGAATAAGTTCATCCATTGTGATATGCGTATCCACCCTATGATGACAACTAAATTTTCACTACTGTTTGTTATACCCTAAAAATGGACGTCTTTTAGATTAGATTATTCGGTGTTGTGTACAAACTAGACTATAATGTCATGCATCATCTTTTAGATGATCACCCTAATTTTAATGTGGATGCCTATTGGAAAATGTTAATGAGGAAAGATAGCTTTGATTCACGCAATGCATCGAATGATTTAATCCGTAGTGCTGAACATTTTTTGTTGCATAAATTCATATGTTTAACTGCGTTAAAAAAAACCGAAACTAGCTAATGTTTGGCTAAAAAACTTTTCTTCTTATGGTACATGGATCGGAAGGTTAGAATCAACACGTCATTTAGAATTTTTAGATCAATCGTTAGTGCTGTCAATAAAAAGAGTTCATATTTTGGAATAAGGCATCTTGTTACAACTTTAGCTTGCTTTTATAACCACAATTTAAAAGAGGTACGTACAACGCTACACAATATGTTTGACATATCATATATGAGGCAGATTGAGATTATAGAGGTCCATTTTATGGAATTTTATAATCATCAGATGCGTGCTGCAGTGAGAAATAGGAGAAGCATCAGTATAGCCACGTCCCAAATTTCCACATCTAGAGTAGCTCAGGATCCAGAGGTAGAGGCAATAGAATGCAGCGCACTAGCGAAGGACGACCAATTCCAACAAACCATTGAACAAATAGCCTCCAAACAATAATGGATGGCATCTTAAACAACTAAGCTTGGCACACAAATGCAGAAAGTTAATAAGAAGCAACAAAGTTTGAAGAGAAGGTTCCTCAACTTTTGTCAGAAGAACAATTTTGGAGCTCCTACACCATCACCGTCACCACCATCATCTGAATGTCCTTTTTGACCCCTTAACTTTTAACTTTTGTGTTTCTTTTGTGTGATTGCATTTCATTTCATGTTTATTTGGTTTCATATCATTTGTGTGTACTAATTTTTTTAATTTTAATTTCTTGAAGTTTGGCTTGAATTCATTTTCTTTTGTTTAGTTTTATATCATTTGTTTATTTCAATTTCTTTCGTTGGTGTTGTTTTCATTTTTATTTAGTTTAATGTCATTTTCACTCACTTGGGGTTGACTTATGACATTAAGGACAATGTGATCTTTCCATATGGGGAGGTGACATCAACTTTCTTAATTGCAATTTTTTTAAAATTTTTGTTAAATAGGACATATGTTTAGGCATATCATATGTGTTTTGTGTCAGCAATGGTGCTTTGTATTAGCAATGGAACTGCTTTTGAGTCACTCTAATAAATCTTGCCATGAGATTTTATCATGTTAGTTGGAATTAGATTGAATGCATGGTTGAACTCAAATTAGGTTACTTTAGTAGAAAGTGAACCATATAGAGTGATGAAAATAGTTGGTTACATAAGCTTAGTCACAAATTGACATAGTTATTGTTGAGATTCATAATGAGTTTTTATTTGAGCTAAAGTGAGGATTAAGCCATATGACCCCACCTATAGTCATTTCATTTCTTTTTTTAGTGTTTCTTTCGTAGGTTACTACCTTCAAAACTAGCCTTGAATCGTCTACTAGATGCATGCTTAATAAAGATGATCTAGGCCCTTTTTGTGTTAACCCTTGGCTTAAATGACCTACTTGTTGATTATCACTTGCTAACCCTATTAAGCTTTAACCTTTTGTTTTTTGAAAACACGCAAAATTTTAAACTTTAAACCCCATTTTCCTACCCTTTCATAAGCTTAGTAAAGTATTAAGTAAAACATTAGTTGGGATTGTGTGAAATGTTTACCGAGACAAGTTGAGTATATCTCTGCTTGTGGACTACATTACATATAGTGTTAGTTTTGATTCATAGTTTTTCCATGTATGAAGAAAAAGAAAGAAAAATAAAAAATGAAAAAAGAAAGGAAAAGAAAAAGGAAGAACAATCGAGTAGCATAAATGAGTGCAGAGTACTACATTAGTTATGTTCAGATATCTGGGAGTTATGTTGTGTTATCCCATTGTATCCATTTTGTATTTTACTTGTGCTTGTACTTAACCCTCTTTCCCCTATTTTGACCAACCTTAACGCTTACCACAATATAACCTTAAACAAGTCCTTTTGATCTATCTATGCATGCAATTCTTGTAAAGGAGAATTAGTGTATTAGCAAGCCTATGTAGTTTAGTTTCCTATAGGAAGTTTGAACGAAACACTAACCTTAAAACACTTGAGAGAAATAAGTGAAAACCATGAGGAAGATTCGTTTTTGCATATTTACTTATCTTTGAGTGATGGTATCAATTATGAGATTGCTTACGTACACCAATGAAAATGTAGTCATGATATGTACATTAACTTGATATTTGAGTTAGCTTGAATTTGAAGGATTGTATGTTTTGATCTTTTTGAAAATGAAATGATAGAATTGACTGGTTGTATTTATTTTGCTTGAGTATAAACAAGGATTCAAGTGTGGAGATGTTAATAGGTGTGCATTAGTACATGTTTTATAGGTAATTGACATGTGTTTTCTAGCATAATTGTTGTTTATTGTTCTAGTTTAGGATTCATTTTGTATGTTTTCATTAAGGTTGATTTCCATTGTTGTTCTTATGTATTTGATGTTAATTAAGGGTAAGAATTGACTATTTTTATATAGGAAGAAAGAGGGAGCAATTGGGAGGGTGAACTAAAGATCAAAAAGGAGAAGAAAAGAGGAGTGGAGCTAAGGCCAATTCCCACGATTATAGGAATTATGCAAATTCCCATGCATAATTCCCACGATCATGGGAATTATAATCTAAGGCTTAATGTGGGGCTTCATTAAACCTAGGGTTTTTGGACTATTTCAGCATTGTTAAGCCTCCATCTTAAGAAGAGATGACACCCTTCTGTAGAAACACCATCTTTGAGCGAAGAATACATGTATAGAGCCTTGAGGAAGGATTGAAGATAAGCATCATCATCAAGATTAGGCAAAATAACACATCATCACCAAAATTCCAGATTTTGGCAAAGAAGAGGAGTCTTATATTCAATTTTTTGTCGCTTTGATTTCTTATAGTCTTTGTAAAAATGGTTTATTTGAATATTGGTGATGTTATGTAGACCATGCTAGGTTGATTTCATTATAGGGATTGCTTTTGAACTATTTTGTAGAACTCTTATTTTATTGAATTAAATAAAGTGTTCTTTGATGATTTTTGTTTTTAATTGTTATCTTGCAACAAATCGAGAGAGTGAGTAAAATTAAACATGTGTAGGATTTTACAATAAAGTTAATGACCTATAAACGTACAAACATGTGTTGGATTTTACAACAAAAGTTAATGGCCTATAAACGTACAATTTGCATATTAATTGACTAATTAAAAGATAGATCTAGGCTAGTCAATTGATTACGCATAAGACAGTTTAATAACTAGTTGAATCAGTAGAGTCATTGGGTAGGTTGAGAGACCATCTAATTGATTCTCGTTAATTCAATTAGGGACAAATAGTTACAACTTAAGAGAGGGTAATTAGTACATTCAGAAATCTAGGGTGAGACACAATTCAATCAATAAAATAAGAGGGAGACAAAATAAGGAAAAAGTAATCTCTAGCCTTAGATTCTTGAATTCTGAATTTTCTGCAATTGTGGAATTGTTCATCATTCGTCATTGATCTTTTAGTTTTAATTTAATTTTCCAGATTATTCACATTTAACAATTTCATTTCTTAAATAAAGTTGTGTTCAAATTAAACGATGTCTAGGAATCATTCCCTGTGGGATTAATATCCGCTTTATTTAACTACAAGTCATGACTCGTTCGCTTGTAGTTTTTTAGCGTAAAACAAGTAGATAGGTTTTAATGTCAACACCTACGTCAGGCTGATACGAAAATCTAGTTTCACAAGATTTTTCAGACCTTTTTGGCCTCATATTAAAGCTAGGGCTTCCATAGAATAAATAGAACATGATGTGATAGAAGCAACAGCATTGGAGAGTCTGAAAAAGAGAGCACTCACATTAGCCAATTCCATAAAACCTAGAGAGAAATTGAGAGATTGAGGAAGGAGACAAAGGAAAAGAGACACGAAGAAGAAGCTTGACATAATGTACTTCTCGAAACGTGGGGTTCTCACTGTCACTACCTCCGCAACTTCGTTCCTAACAAATTTTCCTTTTATTTTAGTTTTATTTATATATAGAATTGAGATAAGTGTTGAGAATAGGTTGTGTTGAATGCTGAGTTTATGTTTATACTCACCTTTGGATTTTTTAGATTAATAAAGTTTGATTGATTGTATTTTATTGATTTAATTATGATTTAAATTCTGCTCTTAATAACTTGGCAATAGACTGAGAGGGTGAGCTCGGTGAAAATAATCAATTTGGGCTAATGAGAGTTAGGTAAATTGATAGGCAAAGAATTAAATCAAACTAGTAGAATCGTGTAATGAGAGATCGAACATAGGTTCTCAATAGGTTAGTAGGCAATTTTATAACTAATTTAGGTTTTGGATCAATTATGAATCAAGATATCGCAATTTCATAATTTGGATTAGGGATTATCAATTAGGGTTAAGAATTACAACTTGAGAGAGAATAATTCACTCTAAGACCCTCTAGACCTATTAAGTTGATAATTGCACAATTAATTAGGTTTTTGTTAATTTCAAATTAAAATTGTTAATTTTGAATTAAAATCCCCTTTCTCTCACTTGGTAGTTTCTAGGTTGGTTTGGGATTAGTTTGTGTAATTTGTTATCTTGTTTAGATTTCTGCAATTCAATTCTCGAAACTAATTATTTGATTGATTTAATTTCTGCATTGGTTTATTTTATCTTAAGTTGTTACAATTCTAGTACAACCTTAGATTTTAGGACTAGAAAAGCTTCCTCGTGGGATCGACACCTTAGGTACTACGTGAACGACCCCTACGCTTACAGAATTTACCAAGGTTAATAAGTAGTAAAACTTAGTGTGCATAACCTTGCGTTCATAAATTCACCATATTTGGTCAAAGAAGAGTCAAAATTCTAGACCCTTCTCCTTGTGTGCCCGTGCATCCCACCATAAAACATTAAAAATGATTTTTTAATTAAAGGAAAGGGGAAGAGAGGAGAAGAAGAAGAATTTTCAGTCATCATCAAATTTCCACTATTATTTTAATTCTCTAACCCAAACCAAGGTGTTCTAAGTTAATTTAGGGTTAAGGAACTCAAATATATCATTAGGTTTGAGAAATTCACAAAGGATTTTAAGATATAAATAAAGGAAAGTTTAGGTAAATTTTGTCTCATCTCTCTCTACATTATGATTTTGAGTTTGGTATTAAGATATGTTGTTCTCCATGCTTGTCTATGCATGAGACTCAGTTTAGATGAATGAAATGAGTTATAGAGAAGCTTCTTTAAGCCAAAACCAAAATGCCCTCCCTTTAGTGAAAGTTGGTGAAATTTTGAATATCTTTCAAAATTGATGGTTTAAATGAATTCTACGATGTTAATTGTGTATGTATAATGTGAATTGATGATGAAAAATAAGGAAGAAGTACATTAGAAGGAGGCTTTCAAGTTTATGTCTTTAGGTGTCTGATAAAATGCCTAGGTGAATTTGGCTTAGGACTTAAGGATTGTAATGGTGTACATTAGAAATAGGCTTTCATGTATACTTAGAGTAAACTTGAATTTTTTCTTAGATTGATGAGTCATGGCCTAATGTGCTTAGATAAAAATGTGCTTAATTATGATTTGAAAGGAGTAAGTATTGGATCAAAGGCATTAAGTGCCTTGGAAAATACAAAAGAAAGCTTATGTGAATAATAAGGGAAGTGACCATGTGAGAAGCTTTATGGCCAAATCCTATAGCTTAAAAATTGTCATATTGTGTTTTATACACTTATGTGATGGTGTATAAATATGAGATATATGTTTGAGTAGTAAATACACTTCTTTTAATGTATAAAGGTTCGGGAGCTGTGAGTCAAGAAGCTCGTACTAAGGATTATTGAAGGTAAAGGACTGTACACCTTCTTTTGAGGTGAGTTGGGGAAAATATATCTCTTAAATGGGATTAGGACATTCCAAGAGATGCATGATGACTTGTATGTGAATTTTGAACCTAGGTAATGCATAGTATAATTGATACGCAAATAGATGCTAATATACTCATATTTCTAATAAATGACATTGTTTTACATAACTCTTTCTACTTAGAATGAAATTGATGTTTTTATTTTACATTTTGAGGAATAATATTGTTTTCACCAAACCTACAATCGATTGCATACCTAAAGGTTTGGTCACCGATGAGGTCATCACCTAGAGTCATGACACTCTTACTGACCATAATCTAGACTCACCACAGATGAAAGTCAAGCCAACACCGGTGATCGGTGGGTATGCACACTAGTTTAGCCAACTAGTGGTGACACACATGACTATTTTGGCTTATATGTCTTTTCCCGCTCACTGCGTACATAATGTATTCACCACTTCTGCTTTCCAGCCATGCAGGTTAATTTGGTGAGCTTAAAGATCTGAGTGGTTCATGCAATTTTTTGATATTTTTGGGGCATTATCGCAAGTGGATAGTCTCTGTTTTATACTTTTGTTGTATAGTAGCTCATCATTATGTTAATATGCTTTAAAATTTTGTAAATTAACTTTTAATTGTCTTGTGGTTTGTAAATGAACTTATGTGTGAACCTTTTGTGCTGTCCAAATGTTTTTAAAGATGTTCAGTTAGCCTTGCATAATCAAGTTAAGGGTATCATGAGTATCCTTAGCCCGAGTATGCAGCAGTTGTCATATGCCCAATATGGTTCCAGGTCGTGACATAACATATAAGTTTGGTGTTTAGTTTGTAAATTTTTCTTTTTTTTTCCTCAAAATGGTTGCATGAATCATCAGTAAAGGGACATTATTATTATTACTTTCAATTTCACAAATTTTAACAAGAAGTTAGAAGAGCATTGCTAATGGGCACTCATAATATGGATTGATTTCCTTTGGGTTAATTACTAAAAAAGTCCAAATTTTCTTCAATTTTTCAATTATAGCCCGAACTTTAAAAAGTAGCAATGAAATTCCCAAACTTTCAATTTTTTTCAATTCTAGCTCAATATTAGTCTCACTATTATCTATGCTAATGTGGCCCAGCCACATGTCGATGCCTTTCAATAATCAGATGCCTCAGCTAGTTTAGGAGAAGATTTTATGATTAGCAAGATGACGTCGTTTAGCTTTGATAGTAAAATGACATTGTTTCAACTAAAATCAGATCTCTATTCTTCTCCCTCTCTTCCCTGTCTCTTCTCTATCAGTCAATTGTTAAAAATCTGTAACCTAAAATCCCCCAAAGTTTATAATACTATCGAGTATTAGTTCTTCTTCTATCGTGCATTGGTGCTTCTTCTATCACAAAGTTATTTGCTCCATCAGACTAACAAACATTGTCTGTGATTTCATATATGGATGGTTCATAAGAAAGTGATTTCTTCGTCGAGTAAAGCCTAAAGATTTCATCGTCGAGCTTCCTATGGCACCGACTAGGTATGATTGGTCCTCTCTCTCTTTCTTTGCACTCTGATTCGGTTTTTGCATGCAATGATGTGTTGTTGTACAAGGGTTTCAATTTAGATTTATGCTTCCAGAAAATTGACTTGTATTATGCTAGGTTTCCAAAGCACAAGTCCAATTTGTTATGATAGGTTTTCAAATTGGATTTGTCAAAAATTGACTTGTATTGTGCTAAGGTACTAGGATTTCAAATTAGATTGTGCTAGTGTACGACTTGTTTGTTATTGAAAAGGAAGATTGACTTGTATGTGTATATAGCAAATTGAACAGTAAAAACCATTAATACTCACACGCTTAGTTTTCAATATGAAATGTAAGTCAAATAAAACAAATCAATATAACTGAAGGCATGATGGTCGATTCATACTTTGTTTTGTGTTATATGTAGAATATATACTGTTAAGTCAAGAAGACTTCACTTCTTCTATTGATTTTGATGAAAGTCAAATAATAATAATAATAGAAGTGTGTGAACTATTTTGATGAGTTTATTAAGTACATATATAAATATATGTTGCAAAAATCATCAAATCAAGATGATATTCAAGTAAAAGCTGAATAAGATGAAGTCTAAGATGGATCAAATGAAGTGATTAAGTGAAGACACCAGACAAAGCATACAAATCAAATCAAGACGATATAATTGAAGAATAATCTACAACATCAGTTAGTTAGTTGGAGTTAGTTACAGGACTCAACTAATAACAGATCTTAGAAGATTCTACAAGCAGCTTTCTCAAGAAGACCATTGGAGATTTAGACTATAAATATTAATTGTATTCGTAGACATAAATACTTTTTACTTTACTTTTACTTACACTTTACAAAAAGTAATTTCGTGTTCAAGTGATTGTACTGTAAAAATATCCTAAGTGAAAAGAAGAAAGAAAGAGATTAAGAACACCTGTAATGTGAGTGTGAAAGCTCAAACAATATCTTTTCGAGTGAAAGGAAGGCTAGAGCCTGAAGAGCCTAAGATAGTAGATAAAGAATACTTTATGAAAGAGACCTGAAGAGGCTCTAGAAGTGTAGAAATAATTCCTATAAAATTGAATGAGATAGTGAAATCTCATATAAACTCTGAGGACTAGACGTAGCCCAAAGATTAAGGATGAACCAGTATAAATTACAGTGTCATGTTCTCTAACCCTTATATCTTTAATTTCTTATTGTTAGAAGAATAGATACTATTTCCACTATTGTATTACTCAAACGAATTAAGTGTGTTGTTTTGTAATCGTCTTAATTTTTCAAGAAAATTAAGAAGATTTTAAAGATTACTATTTTAGACAATTTAACCCAATTCAACCCCCTTTCTTGTGTATTTTACATATTATACATGATTTTTATATTAACAAGTGATTTACTTCAGTTGCTATCAGAGCACAAGTTTCCAAGAAACATTGTTACAAAGTGAGGACAAAGATCCATAGCTGAATCACATGTTTTTATAGCTAAAGATGCCTCCGTCTAAAGACACCCCTGTATTCAATGGTGAAGATTATCATTATTAGAAGGATAGGATACAACTCTTCATAGAATCCACACACATTGATCTTTGGGATATCATTGAAAGTGGTCTATATATTCCAACAAACTACAAAGGGAAAAGCATCTCTCGTGACCAATAGTCAGTTGATCAAAAAGCTCGCGTTCAATTATATTCAAAGGCCAAGTTCTTTTTAAGTTATGCTCTGAGAAGAAGTGAATATGATAAGGTTCATGGATGCAAATCTGCAAAGGAAATGTGAGACACATTAGGCATTTCACATAAAGGCACAAATCAAGTGAAAGAATCCAAGATTGGTATTCTTGTTCATTAGTATGAGCTGATCAAGATGAAAGATGATGACTCTATCGATCAAATGTTTGGACGTTTCCAAACAATTATTAATAGACTTAAAGCCATGGGGAGAATCTACGATAGTCAAGATCCTGTCAGAAAGATCCTCAGAAGTCTTCTAAAAAGATGGAGACCTAAAGTAATAGTAATACAAAAGGCCAAGGATTTAAGCAAGCTAATGCTAAACGAATTGCTTAGTTCATTGAAAAATCCATGAAGTAGAGCTTATTACAAAAGATAAACCCAGAAGAGATAACTATATTGCATTGAAGGCTAGTCAAAAGAATTAGAAGATGTAGAAAAATAGAAGTACGTCTTCAAAAGCATTAAAGATCGAAGAAATCAAGAATGATGATGCCAATGAATCTAATCAAGATTCAAGTAAATACGAATATGAGATATCCTTCATTTCAAGAAAAATTAGAAGGATGTGGAAAAACAAAACAAAGGGAAATAAAGACTTCTCTTTCAAAAAGAATAGCAAAGATGATTCAAAGAATGAGAAAAGTTGTATCGTCTGCTATGAGTGTAATAAACTAGGACATTACGTCTAAATGTCCCTTGATCAAAAGAAAACAAAAGAAAAGTCAAGAAAACAAAAAGAGCATGATGGCAACATGGGAAGATCTAGATTATTCTGAATCTGAATCTAACTCAAAAACATCAGAACAAGTAAATATATGCTTGGTAGCTGAAGGGGAAAGTGATGATGAGGTAATCTCTGACTTTAATGATCTTCAACATGCCTATTTAGAATTGTTAGAAGATTCACATGTTATTCTAAAACAATATAGTTTGTTGAAAAAGAAGTTTGTTGAAAATTCTAAGAACACAAAACTTTTAGAAGAAGAAAATGTCTGCCTTAAGAAACAAGTAGACCATATGAAAAAGAAAGTAACTGTAGATAGATCTGAGGAGATTAATTAGCTCAAACAAAGGATTGATATTCTTTCAGGAGACTTATTGAAATTTACAGAAAGTACAAAAAGGATGAATGAAATGATTAGAAGTTATAGACATCCAGATGATAAAAGTGGTTTAGGCTTTTATGATAGAAATACTATTCATAATAGTAATGTTCTTCATAATAGGAATTTTGTTCCTAATAGAAAGAAAATGAAACAGTATTCTTATAATTTAAACAATAATTATAAGACTAACCCTGAAGGACCCAAGAAAATATGGGTACCTAAGAAGGATATAATATATACTGCAGATCTCTTTACTTGGAAGAAGCAACCACCATCAATAGTACTTGGACAGTGGCTACTCACAACACATGGCGGGCAGAAGGTCTATGTTCCTAGGCCTCCAACATAAATAAGCAGGATCAGTAACATTTGGAGATAACCAGTAGGGCAAAATAATTGAGATCGGCAAAATTGGTAAAGATTCCTTTTCGTCTATTGATAATGTTCTACTAGTTGATGGTTTAACGCATAATCTAATCAGTATAAGTCAATTATGTGATTCTGGTTTTGAAGTATTCTTTAATCAAAATTCTTGTTTAGTTAAAAACAAGGACGGGTCCATATTCTTTTATGCTAAGAGATGAAACAATGTCTATAAATTAACTTAGATGATTTGAAAAGTCCAAATATTTCATGTCTTATATCAAAAGATGATGAAAAACTTATTTGGCACAAAAAGCTAGGCCATGTTAGCTTTAAACATATTTCCAAATTAGTTAGACATGATTTGGTAAGAGGTTTACCAAAGATAAGTTTTAACAAAGATTTCTTTTATGAGAGTTGTCAGAAAGGAAAACCAGTTAAAACTTCTTTTTCTTCTAAAAATATTGTAACTTCGTCTAGACCTCTAGAGGTATTACATATAGATTTGCTTGGTCCAACTAGAATAGTAAATCTTTGTGGAAAGAAGTATGGTCTTGTAATGGCTGATGACTTTACTAGATTTTGTTGGATATTGTTTTTATCTAATAAAGATGAATCTTTTAAATGCTTTAAAGTTTTATCCAAAAAGTTACAAAATGAAAAAAGAATTTTTATTGCTAGAATTAGGAGTGATCATGGCGGAAATTTGAAAATGATAAATTCAAAATGTTTTATGAAGAAAATGGAATTTTCCATAATTTCTCTGCTCCTATAATTCCTCAACAAAATGGAGTTGTAGAAAGAAAGAATAGGACGATTCAAGAAATGGCAAGGACTATGCTATGTAAAATGAATCTTCCTAAGTACTTCTAGGCAGAAGCTATAAATACAACTTGTTATATTCAAAATAGAATGTTTCTGTCACCTATTTTAAATGAAACTCCATATGAGTTATGGAATGGAAGAAAGCCAAATATTTCTTACTTTCATCCTTTTGGTTGCAAATGCACTGTTTTGAATACAAAAGAAAATTTGGATAAATTTGATTCTAAGATCAATTCAGGAATTTTTCCAGGTTATTTAATTAGTTCTAAAGCTTATAGAGTTTATAATCTTGTTTTTAAATCTGTTGAAGAATCTATGCATGTAAAGTTTGACGATGATTCTCATCTAGGTAAAAGAGACGATTTTGATGATGAAACTCTATCTTCTCCCTTAGTTAGTAACGTAGACGATTCACCTTCAGATGATCTATCTGATAAAGTAGTAGATATTTCTGAAAATATTAGCTTAAGAAAAGAATGGAGATATAAATCTTCTCACCCAAAAGGCCTGATTATAAAAGAAATATCATAAGGAGTGAGAACTAGATCTAAGTTTAGGAGAGAGGCCAATGTAGCTTTTGTTTCTGAATTAGAACCTAAGAAAATTAATGAAGCTTGGATTTTAGCTATATAAGAGGAGTTAAGTCAATTTACTAGGAATAAAGTCTGGTCTCTAGTCCCTAAACCATCCAATAAATCTATCATAGGAACTAGATGGATATTCAAGAATAAACTAGATGAATTAGGAAAAGTATCCCGTAACAAAGCTAGATTAGTAGTCAAGGCTATAATCAATAAGAAGGAATAGACTATGATGAAATATATGCTCCTGTTACTAGATTAGAAGCTATTAGGATCTTACTTTCATATGTTGTTTTTCATGATATAAAACTGTTTCAAATGGATGTGAAAAGTTCTTTTTTGAATGGTTTTATAGATGAAATTTATGCAAAACAACCCCCTAGTTTTGAAGAAATTAATAAACCAAATTATGTATATAAACTTCATAAAGCTTTGTATAGATTGAAACAAGCACCTCGTGCATGGTATGATCGTTTGAGTTCATTTTTTATTAAAATGACTTTATTAGAGGTCAAGTTGATAAAACTTTAATTCATATAAGTATTTAAAATGATTTTATTATTATGCAAATATATGTAGATGATATCATTTTTGGAGTAACTTCTAAAAAGTTATGTTCAAGTTTTAAGATTCTTATGAAAAGTGAATTTGAAATGAGTATGATAGGTGAATTAAAGTTCTTTCTTGGTTTACATATTAAACAAACTGAAGAAAAGTTTTTTATTCATCGACAAAAGTATATCAAAGAACTTTTAGTCAAATATGAAATGGAAAATGTTAAACCAATGTCAACTCCTAGGCATCCTTCAATCGTCTTATCTAAAGATAAGGCTGGTAAGAAGATGGATCAAAATCTTTTTAGAGGAATTATTGGTTCTTTGCTTTACCTAATTGCAGAAAACCTGATATAATGTTTAGTGTTTGTTTGTGTGCAAGATTTTAAGCAAATCCTAGAGAATCTCATTATATAGCTGTTAAAAGAATATTGAGATACTTGGTAGGTTCTACTGATCTTTGCTTAATGTTGAGAAAGGTAAAGATTTTAGGTTAATTGGCTACTATGATTATACTAGAGATAGGATTGATAGAAAGAGTACAAGTGGAGGTTGTCACTTTCTTAGTCATAATCTAATTTCTTGGTCAAGCAAGAGGCAAAGTTCAATTGCTCTATCTACTGCAGAAGCTGAATACATGTCAGCTGTAAGCTATTATTCACAAATGTTATAAATAAAGTATCAATTATAGGATTATTCTATCCAAGAAGATCAAATTCTAATCTTCTGTGACAACACAAGTGCTATCAATCTCTCAAAGAATCTAATGCAACACTCAAGGGCAAAGCATATTGAAGTTAGACATCATTTTATAAGAGACTATGTACAAAGAGGGATTATCAATGTACAATTTGTTCAAATGAATCAACAACGGGTAGATATCTTCACCAAACCCTCAAGTGAAGATAGATTCAAGGAAATCATACAAAACCTGAACATGGTAATGTTGAATTACCATTCGTCTGAAACTCCATGATCCAGATGATTCGTCCCGAAGAAGCAGAAAAGTCATAAGTTTTTAGAATAAATAGTAACGGTAACTTTCACTCGGTAATATAAACTTTATGATTACCTATGGATCAGTTACAAACATTACAAATGGTAACTTTTCAAGAGTGTTTATAAAAAGAAATCATCCAAAAATCTACAACACTCTAAATTCTACAATTTTTTAAAAAAACTTAGTAACCGACTTGTTCAAAGTATTCTCAACATCAAATCCTTCTCATTTTCATTTCATATATTTCTTTCAATATCTTCTAGATACTAACCTCACTTCTTTAAGTGAAATACATTTCTGTTTTTAACGTTTATTCATTACAAATTAGAAAAATGACGAAATCTCTTGTCTATGGGAGACTCGTCGATTTTATTTCTTTAAAGAATGATCGAATGGAAATCAAACTTGAGATCAAAGCAACTAGATGAGAAAATTTCTTCAATATCCGAGAACCAACGTATCCAAATTAAATGTATGAGTTATGGATGAATGCAAAAGTGGTAGATAACACCTTGGTATTAATGGTAGTTATGTTATTGGTGATAGTCACACAAGATCCCATTGTGAAGGTTATTGGGTGTCTAAATGAAGGAGAAAAACTGTTTAACAAACAGATTGGATTGCTCAAAGTCATATAAATGAAGCCAACATCAATCGACAACTATATGGATTGAGTAATCCAGGAGTCAAGAAGCCTTCAAACCTAATTATAAAGGCTATTCGCTTCTCTTCACTATATTCTACTAAGAGCAGGATCAAAGGACTTGGTGGCAATGAATGATGAACATTGTCTATTTCATCTACTCACACAACAATCTATTAATCTTCCCTTCTTCATTATGAACTACATGATAAAGGCTAGGGAGGATTATCATCTGAAGAGTGGTTCTTTACCTTACGGTATGCTGTTAACAAGATTCTTCAAAGAATCTGGAATCCTACTTAATAGAGGAAACAAGTAAAGATGAATGTTAAGAGTGTTATCAATGCCTCTAATATTCACAAAATGAGGATCAAGACTGAAGCTAAAGCAGATAAAGATTTCACACCGAAAGCACAGTCTAAGGGGGAGCTTTCAATAAGATGAAGTAGGAAAAAAGATGTTTAATCTGAAATACAAGCAAAACCTCGATCATCCGGAAGAATCTCAACATAGGTAAAGGTTGAACAATAGTTGATAAGCCAATATAAGCCAAGACGATTCTTGAAAGGAAGGAAAGTAAGGTTCATCAACCAACTCACCAAGTGTCTTTAAAGAGGAAGGCTGAGACGCTCCAATCAGAAAGACCAGAGAAGTCAAAAAGGTCACTAAGATTAATGGCCTTATGACAACAAGAACAGAAGAAGCAAAAAGCTCTAATTCCTAGTAAAGTTTCTGAAAGTGCAAAAGAGCAACAACAACAACAACCTACCAAAGCAATTGTCTCTATCCCTCAGACTCAATCAAATCAACCATATGAATAGACAGAGATAAAAAGGAAGTTAGTATTTGAGTAGAAGAAGCCTCAACAACAGCTCTTTTCCAAACCACAAAAAGAACAAAAGAAGACGAAGCTAATTCAGACAAAGAAGGTTTCATCGTCTGATTTTCAGCAAAAGACACAGACTATTGGAAAGCAGCAAGTAACTTACAAACCTCCTCAACCAATGAAGAAAGAATAGTTGAAGATGAAGATTATAGAAGAATCAGTACCTGATCATAACAGAGGTTCAATTATCATCAGACGATACATCTTCTAAGCCTTGAAGAACGAAGATTGTATGGTATTTTGCAAGATGAAAAGGCAGAACCATAACTATTAAAGATGACGAAAAATCCTTATACAATCTATCCAGTGACAAGCAGAATGACAATTGAGATTATACCATATGTACAACCTAGATGAACAACACTAGTAGACAACAAAGACAAAGGAAAGAAGAAGAAATTTCTTAAGAAACAAGAGGATGATCTCCCAGAAGATGAAATTCGAGTGGTGATGAAAAATATAGACGATGTATGTCATGCAGCTCAACCTGTGGGCGTCTATATATCACATCACATAT
Organism: Erythroxylum suave; assembly: GCA_027563595.1. Classification (NCBI taxonomy): domain Eukaryota; kingdom Viridiplantae; phylum Streptophyta; class Magnoliopsida; order Malpighiales; family Erythroxylaceae; genus Erythroxylum; species Erythroxylum suave. The sequence goes on along the minus strand of JAOSBN010151161.1, from coordinate 34,010 downwards.
CAAGGGCATCAGGAAGTAAATTTGGTGCATCTACTACAGAGGAAAGTTTCAAGGTAGTTGGGACAATATCAGAAGGAAGGTATAAAAGTATTAAAATTGAAGGTATCAATTTTTACTTAGAAACATATTTGCATTTACTTATTCATTTCAAACCCTTAGGTTTCATTCCTTCAATTAAAAATATCTTACACCTTCTAGGGAAACCAATTTACAAACTACTCGGATCTGATGATCTTGACATCCCTCACCAAACATAACCTTTCGAATTACCCTCCATCAAAATTATTGAATTATTCAATTCAATTAGAAAATCGTTTGTCTCTGAGTATCTTCATCCACTTAGTGAAAATCTACAAGATTCTATCGTTAATTTAGAGCTCTTAAAGAATTTCATCGAATGGACTAAAGCTAGTCACAAGCAAAAGGAAGTTCAGGAAGCCTTAGCTAAACATATTGAGCAAATTGATATTAAGGTTGATGAACTAGGTGATTCAATGGGTGATCTTCATGAGGAACTAGCACTTCTACGTGTTTCTATAGAAGAAGACCTCAAAATGATCCGTACTGATATTTAATATATGTTCTCTGAAATTTTTAAGCATCTGAAATGGCATATCTTTTTTATTAATAAAAAATATGGGAGAATAGTAGAAAGGAGAGGAGAATTAGTATTAGAATTTTTTTATTATACACATTGTATATCTTGCATTGTTTGTCTGAATATATTATTTGTCTGAATATTATTTGTCTAAATATTATGTTTATCATCTAATATTATGATTATTTGTTATCATCAAAAAGGGAGATATTGTTAAGTTAAGAAGAATTCACTTCTTCTATTGATTTTGATGAAAGTCAAATAATAATAATAATAGAAGAGTGTGAATTCTTTTAATGAGTTTATTAAGTGCACAAATTAATATAAGTGGCACAAATTATCAAATCAAGACGATATTCAAGTAAAAGCTAAATAAGATGAAGTATAAGACGGATCAGATGAAGTGATTAAGCAAAGACACCAAACGAAGCATACAAATCAAATCAAGATGATATAATTGAAGAATAATCTACAATGTCAGTTAATTAGTTGGAGTTGGTTACAGGACTCAACTAATAACAGGTCTTAGAAGATTCTACAAGCATTTTTCTCAAGAAGATCGTTGGAGAGTTAGACTATAAATATCAATTGTAGTCGTATACATAAATACTTTTACTTTACTTTTATTTACACTTTAAAAAAATTAATTCTGTGTTCAAGTGATTCTACTTTAAAAATATCCTGAGTGAAAAGAAAAAAGAAAGAGATCAAGAACACCTGTAAAGTGAGTGTGAAAGCCCAAATAATATCTTTTCGAGTGAAAGGAAGGCTAGAGCCTGAAGAGGCTAAGATAGCATATAAAGAATACTTTGTGAAACAAACCTGAAGAGGCTCTGGAATTTTAGAAATAATACTTGTAAAGTTAAAGGAGATAGTGAAATCTCAGATAAAATCTTAAGACTGGACATAGACCAAAGGTTAAGGGTGAACCAATACAAATCGGGGTGTCATATTCTCTAACCCTTATCTCTTTAATTCCTTGTTGTTAGAAGAATAGATACTATTTCTATTGTTGCATTACTCAAACGAATTAAGTGCGTTGTTTTATAATCGTCTGAACTTTTCAAGAAATCAAAAAGATTTTAAAGATTACTATCTTAGATGATTTAACACAATTCAACCCCGCTTCTTATATATTCAATGGTACTATTTATTCCAACTGTTCTACATTTTGATATTGTCTATTGATTCGTCATTAGTCTTTATTTTTAATTTAATTTCTAGATTATTTTTATTAAACAAATTCGTTTCTTAATCAAAGTTATGTCTAAATTAAGAGGTATCTAGGCATCAATCCCTGTGGGATTGATATCTGCTCTATTTAACTATAAATCACAACCTGTTCACTTGCGATATCTTTAGCGTAAAACAAGTAGATAGGCTTTACCATCAATAATCAACATTTTTATGAATACAAAAGTAAGTAACTCAATTATTGTTTGTAGCAATAGCAATCGTATAAATTAATGTTAATCAATATTCAAATTGAAGGTCTCTTGTGGGTACTTGATATTTATGAAAAAGATGAAAGTTTGCTTTTGTCATAAAATATGTCAATCAAATTCTGTTCGATGGGTAAGAGACTTGTTTAGAAGATATATTGTTGTTCGCAAGAAGTATGTGTAAAAATTTATATGCATAACACAAATTTCTCATAAGCCCTAATATTTGTGTTTATATCTTTATTTTGTAGGTCCCATTTGATTTCATAGCTTGGTCGTTGGATGTAAGTATAAAAAAATCATGACATTGTAATAGTTAGGAAAGCAAATGTAATAATTATGTTTATTGTGACTCTTTTTATCTTTTATTCAATCACCTACCAATTTAATATTCAGTTGTAAGCTTTTAATATTGTTAAGGAAATTGCGATTAGTGCAAGGTTTTACATTGTAGAAGTAACTACAATTATTACAAAATTCCATCTATTAATTATAATTACATTTATATCATTCATAATTACTTATCCTCTGGTAATTGAACAGATATCTTCTACCTTTGTCAAATGACCATTGTTACTTTTTAAAGTATGCATTTATTAGAGTAAGAATGAAAATAGGAGATTGAAGAAAAAAGTATTCTTGAATATGAAATATATTTGCAAAAGGAGAAATATATTGAATTATATATATAAGAACATTAAAGTCTACCATTTTTAAGAGAAAATTACATAGTAAAATCAAACAAGCAAATAAATAGGTTACTGACACTACCTTTATTCTCCAAACTAAAACAATATCAAAATACTGGTTTCTCTAAATGTTGTTGACTTCTAAAGCTCCAAATTCAAAATCATGCCTCTGTCTTCCAACTTTCTCAGATAAATTGGTATCCAGCTCCAAAGGCTTAATCCAGGGACTTTTGCAATACTTGATCACACCATCCTTACATAATCAGTAACTAACAGAAATTTAGAAGTGTGATTTAGCTTAAAAGAGATGTTATCAAGATCGCACACATACAAACACAAAGGAATTATCACCAGTTTTACCAAAAACATACAGATGCAAAGAGAAAGAAAAACTTTTCATCCAAATGTCATACAAAAAGTAGACCATAATCATTCAACAACTTATTTCTATAGCCACTAAGGGCCAAAAAAATCAATAAATACATTAAACTAGCCATAACTGAAGCAAGAATTTATTTGAAATCAAGAGTAATGCATCATCAACAACAAAAATAATGAATAATTAAATCTTCCTACATTCTTGTTTATAAGTATATATACATAGTTTGGATCTATCACAAAAGTCATCAAACCTTGTTTTGATTCTTCCATTTGTCTAATGATTCAGGATCAGTAAATATATATTTTTTAATTAGGTAATGAAGCAATACTCACCAACTATGAAGATTTCCTAGTAGTAGAACTTTTAGCCATTAGTTTGATCCTTCTCCTAGGTTGAGTTGTATTAGTAGGTGTACTTTGGGATGCTTGTGTTGCTATTATGTTAATGTTAGGAGGTTGTAACACTTGATGTTGACTGTCACCCATCTGTGAAGTATAAGCCACCAATTATATAAGTAGTATAAACATGAATTTAGATGACTTACTGTAAAATAGGTATTCCTAAAGACTTACCCAAACATTACTCCACATCCTCTACATGCCTATAAAACAAAAACAATTATAATGTTATATAAGTTAGAAAACAACTTAAATTTTATACTTAAAGTTAGCTAACCATTCTTATCTCTCTTCGTAATATAGAAGATGCAGTACTTGATCTTGTTGATACCGATTGTGTCGGTCTACCTACTTGACCACTACGAATACTAGATGAAGGGGGTTTAGTAGATACTAAATTTGGTGGCCTTCCTATTTTTCGTTGCATTATACACATTGAAGATAAACATAAAGTTAACAATACTTGATGAATAACAACACATTTGTTACTCAATTAAAATATCTACCTTAACAATTTTAGGTTGGCTTGGAAGTTGATTCTTATTTTTGTATCCTCTTATATTGTGGCCAATTTCATGGCAATGATGACATCTCATAACTACTCTAACCTTGGTCAATTTGTTGGGATTGAGAGGTTCTTCAGTATAGTTCCTTTTTCTTGCCTTTTTTGGTCTTCTAGGCATCTTCTTAATCAGTGGAGGTAATATTAGCTAAAGATTTTCAGTCTTTGGCTAAAACTTAGGACCATTGATGGGTTCCATAGCAAACTGGTAAGTCTTCAAATAAGAATTATGCCTATAACATTGTTTCACATAAGCATTAATATCCTCCCTCTGACAAGATTCACAAGCCATAACATGTTTATATGGAATCTCGATTAAATTTCATAGTCTACATTGACAAATTCGTGCTTCAGGTCAATGATTTACTTATCTGCAAAGGTACTAACTTCAAATTTCATCCATTTGTCCTAAGCATACAATGTCTTGCATCCCATTGTGCTACCTCTATTTCTTCCTTACTCTAAAACAAATCTCATCTGTGCACTTCATCATCATTTCCGTTTTTTCATATATCCGAGTCATTAAAGAAACTCGAATGTCTTCTAACATGTTGATCAAGCTTTTGCTACGAGCTTCACAACTGAATCCATTAAACATCTCTAAAATATTGTTATGTACTATTTCACACTTCAGTCTTGTGCTCACAAAGGCCTTCACAAATTTCTCTGGATTCCTATTTTTAAAATCCCCATAAGCCTTCACTGACAAGCTCTTCAACTACTCCATTACGTCATCAAAATCAATTTGTGTTGTGTAAGTCATTGCTTTCCAAAATAAATTCCTATACTCGTGCCCTTTATGAACACTATACCAATTTGCATACACATGACAGGCACATGTTTTATGTTCAGCTTCTAGAAACAAGTTCTTTAATGCTCCCACTAAACCCTGTAAAATAAATAGTTACATAGATAAACAAATGAACATAAGATATATGGATATTTAAAGTTTACCTTATGCTAATTGCTTACAAAAGTCCATAAATTTCCAGTTATGTGGAGATATTCAACAAGAATGGTCAAAAATTAATTCCATGGTTGGTAGTTTTCTCCCTCATCAATAAACATCCATCTAACCCAATAATCTTCCTACATCCACCAAGAAAACCATACTTCAAAGCACTGAAACCCACATAAAATCTTTTGAACATTGGTCTCTAGGCTTGTTCATCAAAATCACAATTAATAATAAACTTTCCATCTTTGTCAGCTCATATTAACTGATGTCTGTAAGACCATAACTTCACATAATGACCTTCCGTTGATCCCCGAAACATAGTAATGGCTTCTCACTTAACCCTATAACATTGAACTTTAGTGACCTTTAGTGCAAATTTTGATTGAAGATCATCCATTATTTCACTAATAGGTCATTGGGGTTCCTCCTGAACTTGTGTATGAATTCATTGGCAATCCATTTCCAGCTAGCTTGCTTATTCCTCTACACTTTACTATAGGTATGAGTGTTTTCATAACAAATGTTTTCTTATTTCCAATTCAGCTAACATGCACTCAAAAAGGACAATGTGCATCGCAAACCGCTTCCATTCGTACACAAGATCTCACCATTGAAGCATTACACCCATTTATAAATGCATATTTCCTTATAGCTTCCCTAAACTGCTTCTTGTCCTTGAACTTCATTCCAATTTCAAACTTAAAATTTTTCATTTCAACTTTTGGATTAAAACTAATGTATTTCTTCTTTGGTATTGATGCTTCATCATCACTAAGAACTGGTGATTGAATTCCATCATCACTGTCTTCATAACCACTATTTGCACAATGCGAACTTCTTTTTGCTCTTCCAGCATCATTACAATGATCACCAACTCCATTGAAATTATTTTCACTTCCACTGGCACCATCAACAACATTGTCTAATTTAGACCCACTTTGCGAAGTCTTCGCACACCTCCTCTTATTTTTTCTAGCGTTAAAATATTAATTCTTCATCATCAGTTCCAAAGAACTTATCATAGTTATTTATGATAGTAGGCAGAGCACATGGCTATTGCTCATACTATTTCTTTTAGTGCGATATATCGTAAACCTTTAACTTTCTTGATTACTTTAATGGTAACTTGATCTATTCAATTTAATTTAGAATTAGGTTAAACCAATCTTTTCTTAGTAATTGAATAGATAATAATAAGAGAGTTAGACTAGAATTTACTTTATTTTTATGGAATCAACAGTCTATTTGTCACTTCACTATTACAAAATGATTCGTCCACTTTTCCATTAGAAAAAAATCAATCAATTGATCATTCATGGATTCACTAAATGAGAATAACACTTTCTTAGAGTGCTAATCCTCTCACTTGGGATAAATCATTAATTATTGGTGATAGTTAATTTTGTTTAACCTTTCTTTCTTAATTTTGTTTACCCTTTTTATATATCTATTTATTTTATATTTTAATTTATATCATCCCATCAAATTTAATTTGTATCCAATTATTTTTAATTTATATCTATTTAAATGTTGTCATGTTAAATTTATATCATTTTTCACTATATTAAATTTAATTTAAATCGCTACAACTATCTTGCTTCAAATTTCTAAGGAGGCGGTTGGGTCACATGGGGAAATGGTAATACAAATGATAATTAATATAGTGAGGAATGAGAATGGATATTATCATTATAATTATAATAGTTGGTTAAGAGGGAGGAATGATTACTATTATCATTGACAGTGGTTGGTTTATAAAAAAGTTAAGAAATAAAAATTTAATACATTCTAATTAATTATATTGTAATTAATTAATTACAATATATTGATTAATTAAAATAGTGTAACTAATTAATTATAATATTTTAATTAATAAATGAATTATATTTTAATTAATTAATTAATTACAATATTTTAATTAGTTATATCTTAATTAATAATAATAATATATTATTTATTTTTATTTTAATTAATTAACTAATTACAATATTTAATTAATTATATTGTAATTAATTATATTTTAACTAATTATAATTAATTAGTTATAATATAATTAATTAATTATATTATTTCAATTAATTAATTATAAGTTAATTAATTAATTATAATATTTTAATTAAAGAATGAATTATATTTTGATTAATTATATTGCAATTAATTAATTATATTTTAAGTAACTATAATGTAATTAATTATTTAATTATAATTAATTACTTAAAATATGATTAATTAATTGCAATATAATTTTATTTTCATTGATTACGTATTTAATTAATTATTATTTAAAATATTTTTAAAAAAAGAACCACTAATAAGGAATGAGTTTTATTTCTCTACTAAGGGAACAATTGGTTTGCATGAGACAATGATAATAGAAATAAGAATGAATATAGTGAGAAATGGAAATAAATATTATCATTATGATTGGTTAAGAGAAATGAATGATTAGCATTACCATTGACAGTGGTTGATTTATAAAAATTATTGAGAAATAAAAATTTGTTATACTTTAGTTAATTAATTACAATATATTGATTGATTAAAATATTTAATTAATTACAATATTTTAATTTATGAATGAGCTATATTTTAATTAATTATATCGTAATTAATTAATAAAAATATTTTAGTTAGTTACAATATTTTAATTAATGAATAGTTATATTTTAATTAATTATATTTTAACTAATTGATTATATTTTAATTAATTAATTAATTATAATATTTTAATTCATGGATGGAATATATTTTAATTAATTATGTTTTACTTAATTAATTAATTAATTAATTATAATATTTTAATTGAATGTATTGTATTTTGATTAATTATAGTTTAATTAATTATTATTTTAATTAATTATATTGTAATTAATTATATTTTAATTAATTAATTTTATTTAATTAATTAGTATTTAAAAATTTTTAAAAAAGAGACATTACTAAGGAATTAGTTTTATTCCTCTACTAAATAGAAAGTATGAAGAATTCCTTAAAAGTGGAATATCAAATTATTATCCTTATAATAATAATCAATAACTAATTATTTACTTTTCATTCCTTACTCATTAACTTTTTTTCCAAATTTATCAACTAAACACTTCCTAAATGAAAGATATGAAAATTTTCTCAAATGTGAGATATTAAATTATTATCCTTGTAATAATAATCAACAACCAACCGTTAACTCTTAATTTCTTCCTCATTAATTTCTTCCCACCAATCACCTCCTAAAAGAACTTGGGTTTTTAACTCCTTTCCTGACAAATCACGTGCGTTGTCTAGAATGCTTCCACCGACAACGCCTGACCACAAAGATCGTTGGATAAATGATAGCAGCGTTAAATACGCTTACCCACCTACAGAAGTTGCATTAAATACGCTTACCAGCATGTAAATCGATTCATCTAAGACTGAAAACGCAATTAGTTAGCCCTGACTACATATAATAGCAAATACAGAACTTTTATGACACTAAAAATACCTCGGCAGTACCACCACTTCCAATCTTGAGATGAGCAACAAACGCTATACCATTAAATAAATGTCGGACCGCGATAAATTTACCTATAAACTTACGCATCAATCCATCCATCCATCTTCTGGCACTCATCTGACACGCGGTTGATACGTATGTTATGGTCATGTTAAGACATGCGTCGGCCCAGAAAAACTTGCCATTAGGTGACACCTCCCAGACAAGCTGGTTAAAGCTGATGTCGCAAACAAACCAAATTCCTATATTATATTCTCCACGCCACGATATGCATAATATAAATATATATATATATATATATAAATACATAAAACATGACGACCGAGTATTACACAACGCCGGTAGTGGTTACTACAAGGAAAGTAAATAAAATAACATGAACAGCGTCTATCTAAGCTATAAGAAAAGGCAAGACAGTAAGCATAAAGGCCTCGTATGTGAATGTGGCTGAGCCGGTGTATTGTGTGTCCTTCTCTTTGAACTTCTCCGTCAGACCCTGCAACAAGTGAAACAATAATATCACGACCAAAACTGAAGCTAAACGCTAAAGCTGCCTGATAAATAAACCACCAAAACCCCTCACCTTCACAGTAAGACAGCATCTGCAATTCAACCAAAAGCTCTACATTAATTAATATTTATTAAACCCAAAAATTATATATATCAAAAACAAAAACAAAAACTTACTCGATGAAATTGTCATATTCAACACCCTTTTGCTTGCCTCCTCCAGTTTTATCAAACTTCGCCACCAGTAAATCAACGACCACAGGTGACACCGCAAATCCCAAACTCAACAACGCTTCTCTCAGCTCATTCGCATCGATCTTCCCGCTCCTATCCCTATCAAATCTCTCGAATATGTTCTGTTCATTCCCATTCAATCCATCCATCATTTATTATTTATAATTTTATAATTTATATTCAATTTATCTCCACTTACTCTCCAACTCTGAAGGCTGTAGAACACTTGAGTGAATTCCTTTGGACCTGAAGGGCGTACACATCAATAACCTAAATCAAGAAGACCTAGTGGCACAAACTTCATTCTCTCCAATTCGTAACTTACCGATCTTCCTAGTGTTGGTGTTGGTGAACAGATACATCAGAAGATGAACGGTCCTCAAGCTGAAGCTCTGATTATAACTCGAGAGCGCTCTCTGCAACTCCTTATCGTCGATCAAGCCGCTGCCGTCCTGATCCGCCGCTTGGAAACACGCGATGATGTTGGGGTCAGTGCCCGGGGGGAACGCCGACGGCACTAGAGAGGCAAAGGGGCTCCCGTACGCCGACGACGGAGGATAACCACCAGCGGAAGCCGAAGGTTGATGAGGATGAGGCTTGTCTTTGGGAGGTTTATAACCGGGCGGGGCCGCGTACGGTGCTCCATATGGTGCTGATGATGCGCCGTACGGTTGTTGAGGTGGCGGAGGATGGGTTCCGTAGGGTGGCTGGGACGGCGGTGCGCCGCCATAGCCGTCACCATAACCATAATTGGGATAGCCGGACATTCGTGCAGCGGACGACAGCAAGAGGGAGAGGATGTGATGATGATGCGGGGGGTTTCGTTGCGATTATCCGAGTTAAAGGAGCTTTTTTATTATAGAGAATTATGTGTCAAAGCTTCCGTCTCTATTTCAAGTGACTTCTTCAACAGATGCATATTATTGTACGTTTTGTCTTAGCCACCATACAGAAAGCTAATCTCACGTGATTTGAACGCGTTTTCTAAATTAATATATTATTAAATCAGTTTTATTTCTCAAATCAGATAATTTTACAAAATTTATATCACTAAATTAATTTATGAAAATCCGATTTGTTATTTAAGGTATTTCATTTATCTTTTTCAATTATAAAGTTTTTACAAATTAAAAAGTACATTAGCTTTTAATTATGGAATAAATATGACAACTCACAAAAAATAAAAGTTTTCAACATAATAGGTCATGAGAAGGAAGAAGAACAGATTCACGTGCAATGCCTTATTCTCATTTTCCCTAATCACAAATAGTTATAGCATAAACTCATAAAAATAAAAAAGATTTTGACACACAATGTAATAAAAAAGAAGAAAAATAAATTCATATATGTTCTTCTTTTCCATATAATGCAATAATAAAATTTAAATTTAAATTAAATTAAATAATATTAAATAAAAAATTAACATATTAATTTTACTTTATTTTTAATATAAATAGACCCTTATTTACAAAATTACATTATTTCCTCACTTTTTAGAAGATCATTATTCGTATTTTCTTTATTCATAAGTTAAATAGAAAAAGATTGATGTTCTTTTTTATTTTCACTTTACATAATTAGCTCATTTCATAAAATAAAATATCATTAAATTTTTTTAGCATATGATATAGTTTAGTCTAATTATTAGTATGAGATTGCAAATTTTTTTAAGCAAAAGAATGCCGTTAAAATCTTATAAAAGTGAAGTTCACACATTTACCTACAAGTAGCAATTAAGAAGCAATTCTATCCATAAGAATGAAGACCAATGGATGTTAAATTTAATTTGCCTTTGCAAGTTGTTTTTGTAATTGGCTTTGTAATTTATTTCATTGTAATGTTGAGATAGCTTTACTATAGTTAATTCAAACCTTATTCAAATTTTAAAAAAAATGGTTAAGAAGCAAAGATGCCAACCTAGTAAAGAGTAACCAGCCAGGTGAATTCCTTATGCATTAGAGAATACAAGAAGCAATCTAAGATTGAAATCTTAAAAGTGCAAGAGATGTAACATATGAGTAATCACCTGTACCAATTAGTAATAATCATTTTACATTAAGCTAGTTAGTTATGCTTTAACATTCCGTAGTTTCCAAATCAGTAATCACTTAGGTAAGCACCATCTAGAAAGTAGGGAACTGTTATATCCTCTATAAAGATGATGAGGCATTATATGCATTTTTTCTTGCCTTATCAGCTCTTGTAAAAGGGGATCTTCTTATGTGGCTTGTCCTTAAAAGATTCTTTTATTTCTTTCATTTTGTAATACATACATAGAGTACCCAAAAGCAATCTTTAGTATCCTAAAGTCCTACTCCTTGGAGTTGTTACCTGTAGAGAACTAAGTAGGTATGTCATGTATGCAAGTTCTAGAGAAATGTATGTTGTAGAGGACCTAGATCTGCTTTCATATGTTGTAGGAGATTTTACACTTGAAAAAGAGGTGATCAATAGATTTCGGTTCCTTAGTGTATAAAACACAAGTGATAGGAGACTAATGAAGTTCTTAAGCTTGATGGTGGTGCTTAGTCTTCCTCTCAATACTAACCAGGGAATGAAGGAGACTCAAGAGCTAGCATGTTTCATCTAAGCTAGCTTATGCCACCTTATCTTTGGAGCTTGACTTTTTAACATACCTATATAAAACTAAGTTCTTTAGTACTTGATATGAGAAGCATTTGTAGATTCATATAAGCATTACTAAGGATATAGCCCACTGAAGCATTATCTAGAACTGTAACATCCCATTATCCAACCCTAGAATATTGTATATGAGAGATAGTACCGCGGAGTTAAGAAGTGCATATCATGCTCATGCATCATTCAACACGCATACACGTTAAATTGATTGTTTTACACATTAAAATGATTTATAAATGTGATTTTGATATGAATTGTGGTTTTTTATGTATTAAAAAATTGAACTGGTGTGTATTAAAATTGATTTAGCTTTTTTGGTGAAATTTAGAAAATTTCTGAAATTTTGGGATATTTTTATACTAGGAAAAATGCCAAGTGGTAGGATAATTAATAAATAGTAGTAGAAATAAGAGTCCAATGGCAGTGGAAATTTTTATAAATGATTTTAGAAATTATTGACAAGTGTTATTGAAAATTTGGAGGAAATTGGAATTGAAATTGTATTTAAGTGGACTAGTTAAATAAAAGAACCAAGAGTACACTCATACTGATGGGACATGTGGCAATTGACAAGTGTCACTTGCTAAGCCATATCTTATCCCACGATAGCCCTTCTAAGTGAAAGACTAACTTTATTTTTTAATTGGTCTTTCACACTATTCATTGGTCTCATCTTGGTTTAGCACATCTCCTTCGTGAATTTCTTCTTTTATCCTTCATTACAATTTTTGGTTTACCAAGTCTTCATCAACGTCACACCTTGCTTTCTTCTATCAATTATTGCCCTCATCTTACTCACTCTTTCATTTCTCGATAAAAACCCAATCCTACTATCTTTGAATGATGTTGTACGTGTGAGAGAAGAAAGCTAGGGTCAAGTGAGATCTCGAAGAGTTTTAGTTTTTATCAAGTAAGTTATAATTTAATTTCTATAGGTAGCGTTAAATGACATGATTATGATGGGAAATTTGAGATTGATTATGATCATGATTTTGAAAATTGGAGTTCGAAATATGACGCTATGTGGATGAAAAAGTAGATGGAATTATGTCTTATTTTTTATATTATAAGGAATGATAAACTGTGAGTTTTGAGTTAAGAAAAATGGTGTGTTTGATGTCTTAAAATGAGGTGAATTAAAGTGATAATTGAGATTAAAATGAAGGTGTTAAGGAAATAGATAATGTGTAGAAAATTTGTGATGAAATTTTGGCAATGAATTGTTTGATACTATAACTATGATGTTATGGAAAAAGGATAGGATTTCATGAATGGTAATATGTAGTTGAAGATGCTAAATCAATTGATTAGGGTTTGATAGTTTAATGAAATCAAATTGATATTTGAATTAGTGTGGAATGATGTTGTGTTAGAGGTAAAGAATTCTGGAAACTTGTTGAGAAATTGGTGTTATAAAGTGTGTTGAATTTGGATAAAAGAAGAAAGGAAGAAAGACACGATCGTGCTTCTGCACGATTATGACCCGACAGAAGGAAAACCTTCTGTCATGATCATGCTTCTACATGATCGTAAACTTTTCTGAAAATCATGATCGTGATTCTGCACAATCGTAACCCGACTGAAAAGTTTTTTTAGTGATTTATGAGCTAATCAATGTTAGGGTATTTCTATATAAGGTATTTAGGTTTAAATGAGATCTTGAATGATTTTGGTTGATCTTGAATGAGGGGATTAAGGTGAGTGACGTGTATTATGTATTAAAGAATGATTGGAAGGTGTGAATTGATTACAAAGTGTATTAAGTAAACATACCCAGGAATTTGTCATTGAACATGAATAAAACATGACACATATATATATGCTTATGATTGAGTATTCATATAAATATGCAAATTAGTGATGTAAAATGTATGTGATTGCATGATATAAAAGAGCATATTGAGCGACCGCTTCCAGACATTCTCAGCACTTCAAGGCAATAAACTAATGGAAGAAAACTGTGAGTAACCTAAGATGGTCTCGCTATGATTATTTGTTGTTAAATTGTGAATTGAATTGATAAGTGATGTGTATGTACTGATTTCCAGACATTTCCAAGACATTTGATGCATGAATAACATGTTAGAAGTGCTCCTTGAATGTGAATGTGAGTGACTAATTGCTTCTCATCTTAATTGTTGAATGCTGGACTAAAATTCCAATGATGATTGTGAACATGACTGATTGGTTGTAATGATTCATTTTATGAACGCATGAAAATATAAAGGTAGTTATGACCAGAGTTGCCAATGAAAAAGAGCTTAAAGCTCATACTGAGGTAAGAGCCTCTGGCTTGCTATGTAAAATGAGCCCTATATCTCCAACAAATAAGGGACAGTATTAATGGGCCTGCTATCCACAATGGATATGGGACAGTGAAAAAGGCACTCGGTCACAAAAAAGTAACAAACAAATATGAGTCACATGAACCTTACATACACACATGATATGTATGATTTGAATGATTGTGATGTATTAATGAAAGGTGTTGAATGAAAAATGTGAAAACTTATGATTAAAATATTTTGTGATGCTACATGTTGTCAAATGTGAATTATGTGCTTGTATAAATTATTATGATGTGTGATATGAGTGAACCATCGAGGATGGTTACTACACTGAGTTTACTAAACTCACCAAAATTGCAATGTTGACTTTTCAGGTTCGAGAGTGATGACTTAACTTCTAAGGCAGCTTAGAAGAGATCTAGTTCAGCTTTTGGATTGAAGATATCACTCAAAGGTAGGTCAGCTTGCATTGAAGGACTTAGATAAATCTTTTATATAATTCCTCATATATGTAGCCTATTTTGTAATAGAGCTGTAGACTCTAATAGGTTGTTGATATTGTATATATACATGGATGGTGTAAGGATGCTACATTGTCAATCATAGTTTATGAAATGAAATGAGAAAATTTTTGGGTTTTAGACATTGTGATATTTATGATGCCATAAGGTATGTGAAAGTTATATAGCAATGCACCATTTTTTTCAATCACGTGCACGAATGTCCATAAGGTGTAGGTGTATGTGTCGGATGGAAGTGGGGTGCCACAGTTAGGTTGGTATCAGAGCATAGTTGGCATCCATAGGGATATATAGGAATGTTAGGCATGAAATATTGTGAGAATTGCATATAGCAATTGAAATTATTGTTTATTATGGGCCATCCACCATAGGTGATCAAGTGGAACAATCAGCTGACCTAAGATCAGTAAAAACCAGTAGGGAGTTGTTTGTGTCTAGACCTGAGGGAATGCCTCCCTAAATTTTCTAAAGAAGGGAAAGGAGGTTCAACAAACTGAAAAAGCAGGGAGCTGTGAATTTCTATAGAAGTACAGATCCTGCAGAGGCTGAAGGATGGCTAGAGAGAATAGAGAGGATTTTTTACTAGATGGATTACGAGCTAGATGAGAGATTTGACTATGCAATCTCCTTATTACAAGGCCCAGCATAACAATGGTCGAAAATTGTTCCAGGCAGTACCACCAAGCCTTGTAACTTAAGGTGGGAAGACTTTTTAAGAGTCTTCAAGGAGAACTACATGCCCAAAATCTACCTGGATAGAAAGATGAAGGAATTTCTATATTTGAAGTAGGGCAGTTTGTCCATGGAATAGTATGAAATAAAGTTCTACAAACTGATGGGATATGCTACTACCTTAACTCTTATTAAGGAAGACAAGTGCGAGAGATTTGAAGACGAGATGAACATGGAGATCCGGACGAGGGTAGTCATTTCTAATCTGGGTAGTTTTACAGAACTACAAGCTGCCTCGATCCAAATTGAGCAACTATTAAAGGATAGTCAGTCAGAATAATGATCAGAGTCTAGCCTAAAAAGGCCCAGTAAATCTTAGGGCTGTTTTGGCAGAAGGTTCAGCAAACGTCAGAACCGAGCTTTCATACCATCGGTTAGATTAGGACAGTCTGGGTTCATATAGAGGGGTAGCTTCATACAGTCTGGTAGTGGAATAGGTGTAGTATTGAGTCAGTTGCTGAATTGTGAGCATTATGAGAAAAAACATGGTGGTGAATGTTGGAAGTTGACAGGATTTTGCCTTCGATGTGGGTCTTTTAATCATCAGATCAGGGACTGTTGTGATGTGTATGGAGCACAGTGTAATAGGAGAGGATGTATGGCAACCGAAACTACTGTCCAACAAATCCGAGCCAGTGGGTCTAGATAGAGAGGCCATGGCAGAGGTAGAATGAATTCTAGGAGTGCTAATGGTAAGACCAAGGTGCGAAACACCCAACCACAGCCTCAAGCCCGAGTATATGCAATGACTAGACAGGAGGCTCAGGATTCTCCAGATGTCATTGCAGGTGTGTTACTTATATTTTCCTTAAAGCTTTTGCGTTGCTAGATCATAGATCTACGTATTCCTTTATCATACTGTATATGGCATCTAGGTTGCATTGTGATAGAGCGCTATTGAGATATGGGTTAGAGGTAAGTACACCGATAGGTACTACAATTGTGATAGGGGAAGTCTACAAGAGATGTTTAATTTGAATTAATCAGGTAGAATTGGAGGCAGACTTGATTGTGTTGTAGTTAAAGGAAATAGATGTTATCCTAGGTATAGATTGGCTCACTACTTATAGAGTCATCATGAATTGCTAGTTAAAGGAGGTAATATTTGAATCTCCTAATCAGTCGAGAGCAGTATTCAGAGGTATTAGCCAAGCAGTGCCAGCTAGGCTGATCTTATTTATGAGTGCTTTGACGTTGATGCAAGGGGGATGTGATGCTTATTTGGACCACTTTATTGATACTCGAACTAAGGAAAATGTGCAGGACATTCCTGTGGTTAGGGAATTCCTAAAGATGTTTCCTGCTGAGCTATCTGACTTGCCTCCAGATCAAGAAATAAACTTCATGATCAATCTAGTTCTAGGTACTACTCTTATATCCATTCTTCCATATAGGATGGCACCTGTGGAGTTGAAGGAGTTGAAGGCTAAGTTGGATGAGTTGTTGGAAAAGGGGTTTATTAGACCCGATGTTTTACCCTAGGGAGCTCCAGTGTTATTTGTGAAAAAGAAAGATGGAACATTGAGACTGTGCATCGATTATAGGCAACCGAATCGGGTAACAGTGAAGAACAAGTACCCGTTGCCTAGAATCGATGATTTGCTTGATTAGTTACGTGGAACCCAGGTGTTCACTAAGTTGGACTTAAGGTCTGGGTACTATCGGTTGAAGATAGCAGAGGCTGATATACCGAAGAGTGTGTTTAGGAGCAGGCATAGGCATTTTGAGTTCTTAGTAATGCCGTTTGGGTTAACTAATTCCTGATAGGTGTGCATTAGGTTATGTTTTTATAGGAATTTGGCATGTCTTTTCTAGTATAATTGTTTTTTATTATTCCAATTTACAATTCATTTTGTATGTTTTCATTAAGTTTGATTTTCATTGTTTTTCTTGTGTGTTTGATGCTAATTAAGGGTAAGAATTGACTATTTTGTGTAGGAATGAAGAGGGAGCAACTTAGAGGTTGAACAAAAGATCAAAGAAGAGAAGACAAGAAGAGTGGTTCTGTGCCCAATTCCCACTTTCGTGGGAATCATGTAAATTCCCACTGGACGTGGGAATTATAGAAGAAATGAAGAGGGTCTGTGACCAATTCCCACGCTCGTGGGAATTAGAAAAATTCCCACAGACGTGGGAATTGTAATTTGAAGGCAATCCGTGAGACTTCATTAAACATAGGATTTTTGGGCTATTTAAAGACAATTAAACCTCCATCTTCAAGGGGGACGACACCTACCTGTAGAAACACCATCCTTGAGTGAAGAACACATGTTTGGAGCATTAAGGAAGGATTGAAGACAAGGATATTCATCAAGATTGAGCAAAATAGCACATCAACACCAAAATTCTAGATTTTGACAAAGAAGAAAAGGAGACTTTTCATTCCATTTTCTATCATTCTAATCTCTTCTATTCTTTGTAAAAATCGTTATTTGATTATTGATGATGTTATGGAGACCATGTTAGGCTGATTTCATTGTAAGGATTGCTTTGGAATTATTTTGCTAGAACTCCTATTTTATTGTATCGAATGTAATTGTCTTTGTTGATTGTTATTTTTAATTGTCATATAAGAACAAATCGAGAGTGAGTGACATGAGATCCATGTAGGATTGTACAATGAGTGTTGACAGCTTATAGATTGATAATCATCGCGTTAATTGAATAGTTAGAAGAGAGATCTCTACCAGTCAATTGATCTCCGTAGGATAGCTTAATAACTAGTTGAATCAGTAGAGTCATTGGATAGGTTGAGAGATTGTTCAATTGATTCCCGTTAGTTCAATTAGGGACAAATAGTTACACCTTGAGAGAGGGTAATTAGTACCTTCAAAAATCTAGGGTGAGACATAATTCAATCAATAAAATAGGAGGGAGACAAAACAGGAAAAAAGTAATCTCTAGCATTTAGATTCTTGAATTCATATTTTTTGCAATTGTGGTATTGTTCATTGTTTACATTAGTCTTTTAATTTTAATTTAATTTTCCAGATTATTCACATTTAACAATTTTGTTTCTTAAACAAAGTTGTGTCTAAATTAAATGGTGTCTATGCGTCAATCCCTATGGGATTGATATCTGTTCTTTTTTTAACTAGAAGTCACGACCCATTCACTTGCAGTTTTTGAGCGTAAAATAAATAGATAGGTTTTACCATCAACAAGTTTTTAGCACCATTTATGGCCTTAATGAATAAGGCGTTTCAGCCTACTTGGATCACTTTGTGATAATGTTTATCGATGACATTTAGGTGTATTCGAAGAGTAGAGAGGAGCATGCTGAATATTTAAGAGTAATCCTACAAATTATGAGGGAGAAACAACTATATGCCAAATTCAGTAAATGTGAGTTTTGGCTGAATCAAGTAGTGTTTCTAGGTCACATAGTAAATGTGCAAGGGATTCAAGTGAATCCAAAGAGGATAAAAGCAGTAATGAAATGGGAGGCTCCGAAGAATGTGTCAGAAATCCATAGTTTCCTAGGATTAGCCAGATATTACCATAGGTTTATCGAGGGGTTCTCATTGATCTTAGCCCCTCTGACTAAATTTCTGAGGAAGAATGTGGTCTTCAGATAGAATGGTGAATGTCAAAGAAGCTTTGAAGAACTGAAACATCAGTTGACTGTCGCACTAGTGTTGACTATCCCATTGGGAACTAGTGTATATGTAATATACAGTGATGCTTCGCATCAAGGATTGGGATGTGCATTGAGGTAGTGTAGCAAGGTGATAGCCTATGCATCGATACAATTAAGGTCTCACGAGACAAACTATCCAATACATGATTTAGAGCTTACAATAGTGGCCTTTGCTTTAAATATATAGAGACACTACCTGTATGGAGAGACTTTTCAGATATATACCGTTCATAAGAGCTTGAGTTATTTGTTAAGTCATAAGGAGTTGAACATGAAACAGAGGAGATAGATAGAGTTATTGAAAGACTATGAATATACCATTGAGTATCATCTGGGAAAAGCTAATGTAATGGAAAATGCTTTGAGTAGGAAACCAAATAGCAATGTAGTTTAGATTTAGTTATCGAGGTTACAGAGCCTAGTTCAATTGAGAGCTTTAAATGTGGAGTTAAATCTAGAGTAGAAGGAGGTATTGATAGCCATACTAAAGTTGAGACCGATGTTATATGACAGGTTCAGAAGAGTTCAGAGTAAAGATTCTAAAATGTTGAAGCTGATTGAGAAGATTAAGTTAAATCTAGATTCTGAATTTGAATTGAGAGATGAGATTTTGTGGCTAAAGCAAAGGTTATGTGTGCTTGACATTAATAATCTGAGGAGAGAAATTCTAGATGAAGCATATGTAGCAGCTTATGTTATGCATCCTGGTACATAAAAGCAACATTTCTAGTAGCCAGGGATGAAGAAGTTAGTAGCTAACTATGTAGCTAAGTGTTTAACTTGTAAGTAGATTAAGGCTAAACATCAGGCTCTAGTTAGGAAGCTTCATTCGTTACCTATTCCAGAGTGGAAATGGGAACGAATTACTATGGATTTCATTATGGGATTGCCAAAGACTCAGAGAAAACACGACCCCATATGGGTCATGGCGGACCGATTGCTTAAGTCATCCCATTTCTTACCAGTGAGAGAGAGTAGCTCACTAGACCAGTTGGCTCGGAGGTATGTAGATGAGGTAGTTAGATGGCATAGGGGACCGATGTCCATTGTATTAGACAGAGATCCCAGATTTACTTTGAGGATTTGAAAGAGTCTACAGGCAGCTATGGGTACGAAGTTGAACTTCAGTACTGCATTTCAACCTCAAACAAATTGACAGAGTGAGAGGACAATCAAGACTGTTAAAGATATGCATAGAGCATGTGTATTAGGGTTCCAAGGAGCATGGGATTAGTACATAATAGGTGTGCATTATTACATGTTTTTATAGGTAATTGACATATGTTTTCTAGCATAATTATTATTTATTGTTCTAGTTTAGGATTCATTTTGTATATTTTTATTAAGTTAGATTTCTATTGTTATTCTTATGTGTTTGATGCTAATTGAGGTTAAGAATTGACTATTTTTATGTAGGAAAGAAGAGGGAGCAACTTGGAGGTTGAACAAAAGTTCAAAGAGGAAAAGAAAAGAAGAGTGAATCTGTGACCAGTTCCCACGCTCGTGGGAATCATGCAAATTCCCACAAATGTGGGAATTATAATCCGAGGCTTAATGCAGGACTTCATTAAACTTAGGGTTTTTTGACTATTTAAGCATGATTAAGCCTCCATCTTCAAGAGAGATGACACCCATCTGTAGAAATACCATCCTTAAGTGAAGAACATATGTTTGGAGCCTTGAGGAAGGATTGAAGACAAGGATCATCATCAAGATTAGGCACATCAACACTAAAATTCCAGATTTTTTCAAAAAAGAGAAGAAGTCCTCATATTCAATTTTTTGTCACTTTTATTTCTTCCAGTCTTTGTAAAGATGGTTTATTTAAATGTTGATGATGTATTGTTTTTGGACCTATTGTGTTAAACTCCTATTTTATTGAATTGAATGAATTTTCTTTGATGATTGTTGTTTTTTATTGTCATCTTACAACAAATCGAGAGAGTGAGTAAGATGAAATATGTGTAGAATTATACAACAAGAGTTGGCGACCTATAGACATACAATTATTATGTTAATTGAATAGTTAGAAGAGAGATCTCGGCTAGTCAATTGATCACCTGTAGGATAGTTTAATAACTAATTAAATCAATATAGTCATCAGGTGGGTTGAGATATCATCCAATTGATTCTCATTAACTCAATTAGGGACAAGTAGTTATATCTTGAGAGAGGGTAATTAAATCATTCGAAAATATAAGGTGAGACACAATTCAATCGATAAAATAGGAGGGAGAAAAAATAGGGAAAAAAGTAATCTTTAGTCTTAAGATTCTTGAATTCTGATTTTTTTGCATTTTGGTATTGTCTCTTATTTTGTATTAGTATTTCATTTTTAATTTAATTGCCAGATTATTTTCATTATACAATTTCGTTTCTTAAACAAAGTTGTGTCTAAATTAAACAGTGTCTAGGTATCAATCCCTGTGGGATTGATATCCGCTCTGTTTAGCTACAAGTCACAGCTCGTTCACTTGCGGTTTTTAAGCGTAAAACAAGTAAATAGGTTTTACTGTCAATAACTTTTTGGCACCATTTCCTGGGATTGATTGTTGAGCATCATTTTTGATTTAGATTACTTTGATTTAAGAGTTTTTGATACTTTTCCTTGTTTATTTGTAGGTACATGAACAAAAGGAGTAGAAGAAGGATAAAAGAAGCAATAGAAGATGAATTTCCCGACATTAAGAAGCACAAAAGAGAAATAAGAAGCGCGAAGCGTCTGAACTTTTCAAATCAAGATATGGCTAAAGAAGGGAAGCAAAGATGACCAGAGTGAACATTGATGGATTTCATGAGGCCAGGATTTAGTCCTCAAGGAGTGGCGAGGCTTGTAGTCCAAGTGAACAATTTCAAGATAAAACTAGCGTTACTCAATATATTGCAAAATTGTGTGAAGTTCTATGAGTTATCTAATGAGGATCCAAATGCCCATATTGCAAACTTCTTGGAGATCTGTGACACTTTCAGATTCATCAAAATGTCTGATGATGTTGTGAAGTTGAGACTATTTTCATTCACACTACAATTCCTTGAATTCAGACCAGATCAGGACTTAGGAGCAGCTAGCCCAAACATTTCTCACCAATGTTAGATTGGAAACAAAAACATGTTTGGTTTGGCTAAACGGTAGATTTTAAAACTTTTTTTGAAATAAAAATATAGCGAAAGCATAACACCAAATCAGCATGCTTCAATCCATACATGATATGTATAAGAAAAATAAATAAAATAAGAACAAGATTGAAATTTTTACCGACTCCTTTGCTACAGCTTTGACTCCTCGCTGCTGTGTCCTCAACCAATTTGATCTACCACTTGTTCTCCTTAGACAACTTAGTTATCAAGATCTTTTGGTGGGAAAAGAGAAGAAAAATGAAAAAGCAAACCTTTTGCTTTGTTCAGCAGGTTAATGGAGCAAAATGAGACCTTCTCATTTGCTATAGCTCACGATTTTGGAAAGCTTGGAGAGAACCACCAAAAACCCAACCCATAATTCTTTAATAATAAGAATGCTAAAGAACCATGCATTTTTCTATGCTATCACTGAAACAATGGAAGGAGAGAATTGTTTCTTAGCTATCTTCGGCTGGTTTGGAGAAAGAGCAAGAGTAAAAAGAAAACTCACGTTACCTTTTAGCCAACTCAAGTTACTTTTTATCCAACAAATGCTCAAAAACCTCCAACCTTTTCCATACCACCCCCTGACGTTATCTATATCATAATAATGTTTTCAATGTTGTATGAATAATAAGCAATATCGACAGTTTATGGGAGAAGGTGGTAAGACCACTTAACGCACACTTTCATTTTGTCAAACAAAATGTTAAAAGACCAATCCATTCTTTTTAATAAAAAGAATGCTTAAAGGCTGCATGTTTTCTATGCTATCAGCGTCTACTAAAACCAATTAAATATAAGAAGCATGAACACATTCTTTAATCAAAAGAATGCTAGAAATGGGCTGCACATTTTTGTCTACATTACATGTATTAAAAAAAACCACCATTAAACCATTTAATGATGAGAACCATTTTGCTCCCTTTTTTTAATAATTTAGATTTTAATTCAATTAATCTGATTAATTAGATCGAAACCTAGCCCAATAGTAAAAATTCCTTTAGGCTTATAATTAACAATTAGTTAGTACAAGCCTAACATTTAATTATAGGCTTAAGACCCAATTTAATTAACTCTTAATTAAATTGTTCCAGTCTAATTGACCCAAATACAATTCATCCATTTCTCTCCAAACCGTTTCATTTTCTTTCCAATAACCTCCGTTTATTTTTCTTACTTTCCTTGATAACCTTCCTAGAAGCTAAGTAGGGAATCTAATTGGACTTAAATAATTCAAGCTCAAATAAGCCCATAATTAATTTAATCTCATTAGAATTAATTCTGACTTATTAACCAAATGTCATTCCACTAAAGACAATTGGTTTCACTCTTGAATTACTTAAAATTATGAGAACCACGTTTCAATATTATTAATTCGATGTCCAATCGTAAACTCTGTTATGAACCATATTATAGTCATCCGCATAATAAAAGGTAAAGTTACCGTTGTACCCTTATCTTAGTTTTTCCTTCTAGATCTCCAGTTTAACTCTACATGGTGATTAACACACAAAATCTAATCTTGGTGTTAAGATCTGATGGGTAGCTAGTCCATCAAACTACTGGCGCTAGTTTAATCACCAATCTCCATAACACATCTAGAAGTGATGATATCACTATTAGGGATGGCAATTTCGGCCAAGCCCGCTTTTGGCTCGGGTTGGATGGGCCACGGGAAGGCCATGAGCCGACCATGGTCCGTCGGCGCAAATGACGTCTTTTAATATTTTTTATATTAAAAAAATATATGATTGGCCCACCGACCCGCGGCCCAGCCCATTGACATCCCTAATCACTGTAAACTCTTTATTTGAGCAAATTTTCCCTGATGTATTTTTCAATTAATAATTCCAACATGCGGACACTGGATTGATACCCTATAAAAATCCATTCCGATCATATCAAGAATTATAACGAAACACACATGAGTTCACAACTAATCAAGAATGTGGTTCGTAATAATAAAAGCTAAGGTGTATATTTTAGGATTAAAATAATACTTTATTCTTTAAAAACATACACAATTTCAGATTCATTTAATAATGCCATTATCCATAGTCAACTATTATCATGATTTGAAACTCATCATTCCCTTGAAGTAAACTCCTTTACTTACATGGAGGTAAATCGTAAGAATATAGTCTAAACCATAATCAAGCGTCCAACTTGATTATTGGACTATGAATCAATTAATTTATATTCTAATAATATACATATTTCTCATACATCTTCATGTATATGTATATTACTTACAAAAGAACTTTTGGTACCTTATGACTAGTTATAATACGCTCATACATATAAAACCAAAAGCGTACATATAAAACCAAATTCTTTTGTTTTATTAATAACAAAAATTTTCATTACAATATTGTAACTAAAATAAAATTAAGATATATATAAATACACATACTTTCTAAGGAACTATATTTATATAACCCTAACAATCTCCCACTTGCCCTAAAGCAAGTTTGACATATCCCTCATTCTTATACCTTCTAGGTGACCCTCGAAGCTCTTCTGTGACAGTGTCTTCGTGAATGGATCAACAAGGTTTCAATTTGTGGGAATCTTTACCAGATCCACCTCATCACGTTGTATTATCTCCCTTATGAGATGATACTTTCTCTCAATATGTTTGGCAGCTTTGTGGTTCTGAGGTTCTTTAGAATTAGCCACTGCCCCACTATTATCACAATAAAGTGTAATGGTCTTTTCCACCTCAGGAACTACCTCCAAATCCTTTAGGAACTTGCTAAGCCAGACTGCTTCTTTTGTTGCTTCACAAGTGGCAACATACTCAACCTCCATAGTTAAATCAGTAACACAAGATTGCTTGACACTCCTCTAGACTATGGCTTCACCTCCCAAAGTAAATATAGAACCAGAAGTTGATAATATAGAACTAGTAGTTGATTTCCTTGAATCATCATTTGATTGGAAATCAAAATTCGTATATCCTGTCGGACTAAGGTCACTTCCAGAGTAAACAAACATCAAGTTCTTCATCCTACGAAGATACTTCAGCATGCACTTGACCGCAGTCCAATGTTTCATTCCAAGATTGGACTTAAATCTACTGAGCAGTCCCACTGTGTATCAGATATCCAGTTTAGTGCAAAGCATGGCATACATTAAACTTCCAACTGCTGAAGCATATGGATTGTTGCGCATGTGTTTAACCTCCTCTTAGGTCTTAGGTGCTTGCTCCTTTCAAAGTTTGATTCTATGTCTAATAGGTGTGAAACCCCTCTTGGAATCCTGCATGGCAAACTTATTAAGCATGTTCTCAATGTAGGTCAGTTGAGACAAGGCTATCTGCTTGTTCTTATGATTCCTGATAAGCTTGATCCCTAGAACATAGTTAGCCTCTCCCAAATCCTTCATTCAGAACTGTTCGTTTAGCCATCCCTTGACTGTAGATATCATTTCTACATCATTCCCAATGAGCAGAATGTCATTGACATATAGAACTAGGAAAGTAACCTTGCCTTCTTGTATCCTTTTATAAATATAAGGCTCATCTAGGATCTGTATGAACCCATAGGTTTTGATAGCCTTATCAAACCTAATGTTGCAAGACTTAGATGCTTGCTTAAGTCTATAAATGGAGCTTTGCAACATACATACCTTATGCTCATTACCTGGCATAACAAATCCTTCTAGTTGGGTCATATAAATGGTCTCCTTAAGATCCTCATTAAGAAATGCAGTCTTGACGTACATTTGCCATTTTTCATAACCGAAATAGTTTGCTATGGAAAAAAGAATTCTAATGGACTTAAGCATGGCAACCGGAGAAAAAGTCTCATAGTGTATACCCTCTTTTTGAGTATAGCCCTTAGCTACCAATTTAGCTTTAAAGGTCTCTACCTTTCCATTAGATCCTCTCTTCCTTTTGAAGATTCATTTACACCTTATGGCTTTTACACCTGGTAGTAAATCTATAAGGATCCAGACTTCGTTGGCGTATATGGAATCTATTTCCGATTCCATTTCCTTGAGCCACTTTTTTGCATCAACTTCATTAATAGCTTGTGTAGTAATAAGATCCATTACTTCTTGGTCTAAGATGGCAATTATGCCTTCTCCTAGACCTAGATACCTATCTGGTTATCTCACAACCCTCCTACTAAGTTTAGGCACTACTTGACATTCAAGCTACTCTTCTAATTCAACTCTTGAATCCATTTCTACATCTTGTTCTGCTATATCTTAATCAACTCTTAGTTTAGATGAAATAGCAAATTTTTTTAGTAATACTTCAATTCTTCCTTTGTGATTTCTCACAAATTCTTCCTCCAAGAAGGTCACATTTGTCGACATAAATACCTTCCTGTCTTAAGGACTGTAAAATTAGTACCCTCGTATACCTTTAGGATATCCTACAAACAAACATACTTCTAAACTTGGTTCCATCTTTGTGGGTTCAGGCCTTAGAACATGGGCTGAGCAGTTTCAAGTCCTCAAGTGCCGTAATGAAGGAACTTGTCCAGTCCACAACTCCCTAAGTGTTTTAGGCACCAATTTGGATGGAGCAAAGTTAAGAAGATAAGTTGTTATTTATATGGCATATCCCCAGAATGATTTTGGAAGGCTAGCATAGGACATCGTTGATCTTACCATTTCCAATAGAGTCATATTCCTCCTCTCAACTACACCATTCTATTAAGGTATTCTGTGAGCTGAAAGGTTGGAAACAATTCCATTGTCAATTAGGAATTGTTGGAACTCTCTAGATAAGTACTCACCACCTCGATCTGATCGAAGTTGTTTTAGTGGCTTGCCTAGTTGCTTCTTAACTTCAGCTTTGAATTTTTTGAACCTTTCAAAGGATTCACTCTTTTTGTGTATCAAATACAAATATCCATGTCTAGAGTAATTATCTATAAAGGTTATGAAGTATTCATAACCTCCTCTAGATAGTATGTTCATAGGCCCACACACATCACCGTGTACTAGGTCTAATGTGGATTAAGATCTGTTTCCTTTGGAAGGAAATGAGGCCTTGGTCATCTTTCCTTTAATACAAGACTCACAAGTGGGTAATGGATCATTGTCCAAGCCTGTAAGGATCCCATCCTTTACTAAACTATCAAGCCTTTTCTAATTGACATGACCATTCTTAAATGCCACAGATATTTTGAATTAATGCTAGAGTCATTGGATATTCTTGGTTTTATTAATTATGTGGTGATTAGTCAGCCTGTCATAGGTTCTATGAAAAACAATCCCTGTTTAATTACCATATTACAATAAAATCCTTATTCTCATATATTGAAACAACATTTTCAAAATATAAGGAATAACTAGATTTTATTAAACAAAAAACAAAAATCATGCTCCTTACAACCATTAGGATGTAATATACATCCTCTAAATATAACCTATGACCACTAGAAAAGTCTAAGATAACTACTCCCATTACTTCTACCGAAACGTAGGATCCGTCTGCTATCTTGACTTAAAACTAGCCTTTAGGCAACCTTTTCCTTTGCTGGAACCCTTGTATAGAATTGAAAACATGTTTAGTGGCTCCTAAATCTAATATCTAAGAATCAAATGAATCTACCGCATTTTTAGTTCCTATCAAACTTAGGAAATCTATATCTTTTTTGTTCTTGAGGGTCTCAAGGTAGATCGTGCAGTTCCTCTTCTAATGGCCCTTCTCACCATAGTGGAAATATTTTCCCTTGATGTCCTCATTGGCCTTCTTTTTCATAGGTTGTGCTTTGACCCCTATTTGGGCCTGCCCTTTCTTTGCACCCTTCTTCTTTTGCTTGCCCTTGCCCTTGGGCTTAGAAAAAGAAGCCACATGAGCCTCTAGCCCATTGGCCTTGATGTTTAATATTTCCTCCATATTCTGGAGGGTATTCATTAACTCACTCAAGTTGTAATTTTTGGTGTTGAGTTTATAGTCCAACTTAAACTACTGAAAAGAAGGGTTTAAGATGTTAATGATCATGATCATCTGCGTTTCCGAATCCATTTCCACCCAAGCAACTTAGCCTCAGTAATCGTAGAGATTACCTTAAGCGTGGTATCCTACACTAGTTCATCAGGTTTTTTTCTAAGATTGTGAAATGTTTGGATAGCTTTCACCCTTGCAGACCTGGTCCTCACACCAAACATCTCATATAGATGATGGACCATTGTATTGGCATTTTGCATGCCCTTAAGTTGCTTCTGTAACATTGCACTGACAAAAGCCATAATATAGCACTTTGCAGTCTTCTTAGCATTCTGCCATTGCTCATGTTGCTAGACTTACTCGGGAGTTGATTTGTCACCCGGAGGTGCAGGCTCATTGTTTGTTAATACCCATGAAATTCATTCATATTGGAGAACGATGTCAAGGTTACGTCTCCATTCATTAAATTTTTCTCCAGGTTCCAATTTGTTATTAGTCAAGAGCATTGTGAGTGGATTCATATTGTGATAATAATGCCTGAAAATATAAATTATTAAAGAATGAACATACTAGTCAAAAACATTGGAACTTTGTATAAAATCATGATGCATGTATGCATGATGATAGATTTAACAAAACTTTAAAAAAAATTAAATCTTTATATGATAGTTATTTTTCTTATCTATAACAGTCTAAGTGACGGTGGGCCATCTTGTCCATTAAAAGAAAAACTAAAAAGCTACTAGGCATCTTCATAAATAACTCTTTTAGAAGTGCCATAATTTGGTCCATACATTTAGCAACAGAGCTACGGTGGGTAGGTTATTGATAAACCATGATGAGTGTGCAACCATTTGATTCATTCACTAAAGGTACTTGCAAACCATACCTCAGTGGGAGGTCACATTTGCTGCCCATGAGTAGATTTATCCTTTAGGAGACCCAAACTATGCAAGATCTAGGATTCATGTCCTCCGATGGGGAATAACACTTCACCACATGCAAGTGGGCCATCTTATGGAGACCGTGGACTCTCACATGAGCATCCTCTCCCACTCCATCTTTTTCGGTCTTTAAGTTTTAATAATTATCATCTTGTCTAAATGCAATTTATTAACCATCCTATATTGTTTTACTATATATCTCATATATAATGAATGCATGGCAAAGCCTAGGGTTGGCAATTTTTCTAAAAGGTTTACATTCACATAATATCGTATATTGTTTTCATCCATTCATCGATTCTTCTCATGAATTAAATAGCTACTTTTGATTGTCTATCCTAGAAAATTAAAAGAAAATTACAAGGCCTTTTAGCCCAAAATTTCTTCTTAGACTTGGATCTTCCGCTTCGAACTCTTCGCTAGCACGACCCGGCCAGTTCAGTAAAAATGAGTTAATGCCATTTTATTTCGAAACATTTTTGTTTTAAAACTTGATTTGTAAACATTAAAACAAAAATTCCAGCACTTGAAAAATTCAAGAATTAACATAATTTAATCAAAATAAAATCTGCCATTAACAAAAAGTAAAACCAAAAACCAAAAACATTACCTATTCTTTTCTTCGATCCTTGACTGCTTCGTCTTCAAAATTACAGAAATTTGCATAGTACAGAAAATGAAAAAAAAATTAAGACAAGGAGGAAACATGGTGATGATGGGCCACCCTCCTTATTACAAACCAATCAAAGAAAACTTACAGGTAAATCGATTTTCTATGGATAACCAAAAGAGCAAACCAAAAAATACACAATATATATTTTTATCACATAAAGAAATTGCAGCATACATAATTTAATTTGATTTCCAACCTATGGCATATATAGGCATCGTATCATACACAATAAAACCGGCTTTGATATCAATTGTTGGATTGAAAACAAAAACATGCTTGGTTTGGCTAAACGGTAGATTTCAAACTTTTTCCGAAATCAAAATATAACGGAAACATAACACCAAATCAAAACGTTTCAATCCATACATGATACGTTATAAGGAAAATAAATAAAATAAGAACAAGATTGAAATTTTTACCGACTCCTTTGCTATAGCTTTGTCTCCTCGCCATTGTGTCCTCAACCAATCCGATCTACCACTTGTTCTCCTCAACCAATCCGATCTACCACTTGTTCTCCTTGAACAACTTGGTTATCAAGTTCCTTTGGTAGGAAATGAGAAGAAAAATGAAAGAGAGCAAACCTTTTGCTTTGTTTGGTAGGCTGGTGGAGCAAAATGAGATCTCTCATTTGCTATAGCTTACAGTTTTAGAAAGCTTGGAGAGAACCATCAAAAGCGCAACCCATAATTCTTTAATAATAAAAATGCTAAAGAACCATGCATTTTTCTATGCTATCACTAAAACAATGGAAGGACAGAATTGTTTCTTAGCTATCTTCGGCTGGTTTGGAGAAAGAGCAAGAGTAAAAAAAAAAACTCACGTTACTTTACAATATTGTTTAATAATATTCTTAAATAATTCATGCTCCAATAAGCCTAGAATTAATTTAATCTCATTAGAATTACAATATTGTAACTAGAAGAAAATTAAGATATATGTAAATAAACTTGCTTTCTAAGGCACTATATTTACATAACTCTAACAGCCAAGTACTTCCCATTGACAAAGACAACAAGGATTATCAAGGAGATAACAAATTTCCAGCAGAGTGACGGAGAATCTCTCTGTGAAGTTTGGGAGAGATTTAAAGAACTTCAAAGAAGTTGTCCACATCATAACCTCTCAAAGGAGTTTCTGCTTCAAACATTCTACAATGGAGTGAATCCAAGCACAAGAAGGACAATTGATGCAGTAGCCAAAGGTTCACTGATGAGGAAGATGGTGGAAGCAGCTTATAATCTAATGGAGGAGTTTAGCAAGCAACAGCTACATGTGGTCAAGCGAGATGAGTAGACAAGGCTACAAGGAATAGAAAGGTATGATACCTATTGACTCAGTTACTGCCTTACAGGCTTAGATCATGGCACTTACGAAGTAGCTAAACAACATGCAAGGAGAATCTACTTCAAAAGTGAAGGTGATGCAAGCATAATGTGAGTTATGTGGGGAGACCAACCACTGCTCAGCAGAATGTTTCCTAGTGGGAGATGGTGGCACCAAATAGGTAAGTTTCATAGGCCATCCACAACGAGGTAATAATTCGTATTCAAACACATATAATCCAAGTTGGAAAAATCACTTGAACTTTTCTTGGAGTAACAATAATGCAGGTAGCTAACAAAGACCACAAGGGCCGCCAAGATTCTAGCAAAATCAGCTCAGATCATTGGAAAGAAAAATGGATAAGGCAATGGAAGTCTTCGGGTCCAAACTGGAAGCACAAGAGAAGAATAAAAAAAGGATGCATGCAAGCTAGAAGGAAAATCAAAAAAGGATGGAAGAAAATTTTGATCAAATTTTGAAGAATCACGCGTCATCTATTCACAATTTGGAAGTTCAGGTAGGCCAACTAGTTAACACTTTATCTTTGCCCAATATACGTAGTCTACCAAGCAACACTGAGGTGAATCCCAAGGAAAGAATCATGGACATTACTCGGATAGAGAAAAGAGGAAGTGAGCATGAGAAGAAAGATGGAGTCAAGCAAGAAGAACAAACAATATTGAAATTCCTTCCAAGTGAACCAATAAGCAAGCCAATTAAGGAACTTAAACTTGGACTTCCATATTAGATTTTTGCTCAGCGGAAGTCATTTTCAAGTGGAGTAGCTCGAAATTCTAAGGAAGGGGAGTTATGCAAGATGATCAACATAACAAATCAACTTCAGACAAAGCTCGTGTTAAAGGAATCATTGAAGGAAGAGATTATCAAGAACATATCAAAAGAAAGCCCACTTGTAGCACAAAAAAAGGAAGATCCAGGGGACTTCTTCATTCCAAGTAGTATAAATGGATTTAAGATAGATCAAGCATTTGTGGATTTGGGAGCTGACATTAACATGATGTCATACTCATTTAGTTAGAAGTTGGGTCTAAAAGAGCCAGGGCCTACAAAGACATTAGTTAAGATGGCTGACAGAACGGTGCATTTACCAAAGGGGCTTATCAAGAATGTGCAACTACACATTGATAAGTCTACCTTCCCTACAGATTTTTACATATTAGACATTAGTGAAGACGAGGAAAATCCTATGGTTTTAGGGTGACCATTTATGGCCACTGCTTGTGCAATTATTGATGTTAATGGGGGCGAGTCAATACTGAGAGTAGGAAAGGAGCAGTTAACATTCAAGGTATCGAAGAAAAATTATTGTCCTACACCAACCCTGATGGATATTTAGGAACCTGAACTTCAAGGAGAATAGGAAAATATTAAGGACCCTAGGAATGTGTTCAGGAAGAAATGAACATGCAAAAGAAGGTAAAGAAAGGAAAACAATAGTGAAGCTGGAATCTAAAATGGGGTAGCTCATCTACAAAGTTTGAGATCAATTTCTACATGGGACCAAATTGATCATTTGAGCCACCATGAGCATAAAGGGAAGTCAAGCTATTGACAGTAAACAAAGCACTACATGGGAGGCAGCCCATGGACGTTATTCCCTTTTGAATGTTTTTGCCTAGTTTTTGTTTGACTTTGTTGGTTTAATCATTTTTTTGAACTAGATTTGATTGATGTTTATATTGATTTTGTTTTAATTTCAA
Source organism: Erythroxylum suave (assembly GCA_027563595.1). NCBI lineage: Eukaryota > Viridiplantae > Streptophyta > Magnoliopsida > Malpighiales > Erythroxylaceae > Erythroxylum > Erythroxylum suave. The sequence goes on along the minus strand of JAOSBN010151161.1, from coordinate 1,228 downwards.
TTTGTTTTCTTTTCATATTTCTTGTTGATGATATTATCTTGATGTGATTATAGGTTTTTAGGTTCATGGAGAGTACATATAAGCTTGGAAGAACATTTGAAATTGTGAGGATCACCAGTTCTCACGTTCATGGGAATTATAGTGATTACCATGAATGTGGGAAATCTCTCTAGAAAGTTTCTGGAAAGGAATCCCATGCTTGTGGGAATCGTGGAGATTCAGAAGGAAACTTAAATTTCCTTCCCTCTTTTTCCTCTCACCCACTTTCAAATTTTCACACTCTCTCCCTAACCCACAATTTTCTCTCCTCCCACTCTCTAAAAATCTTCAATCTTTATCTAGATTCATAGTATTTTCTTCCACTCTTTCATTATTCTTACAATCTTTTCATCTTTTCCTGCATTAATCTTTCCAAATAACAAGGATTTAGGTAAGTTTTTTGTGCTCTCTTTCTAAAACTTGAATCTCACTTTCTCTCTCTTATTTTTGTAGGTTTTTCTATAACAATGGCACCAAAGAAGATGATGGCTTGGAAATTAGCTGACGTAGTGCACCGTCAAGTTTATGGTGAAGGAAAAAGTGATTTGGCAGTAACTTACCGCTCTCCTTTTCCAATTTACTCGGAAGAAGAAGGTACGTGCTTTCGCAATTTTAGGAATAGATCAATAATTACTCCTAGATACTTTGATTTTGAATTGTTGGAGAACATAAGAGTGAGGACAAAGATTGAGCGACTAGCTGAAAACATAACACTACAAGAAAATTGTAGTTTAGTGACGAAAAATGCCGACGGAATAACCAAATATCCGTCGGTATTAAGGTTACCGATGGAATATACCGATAGTGAGAAAATGTCGTTGATTCGGCCATAGCTAACTTTACCGACGGAAATTAGGCTAGCGTCGCTAAATTTACCGATGGAATGAGACCTACCGTCGGTAGGGTTTACCGACGGTTAGATCAATTTTCGTCCGTAAATTTGCGACCGAACTTTTCTTTCCGTCTGCAAATTTACCGATGGGCATCGACCTACCGTCGAAAAAGTGGCTTCAGGTTGACCAACGGAAATTTGTTCTGTCGGCATAAACGATGACATTATACTGACAGAAATTCGCTTCTCCGTCGGTAATGATTTTCATTTATTTTTTTAGTTTATATTTTCATTATATTTAATGATAAAACGTTACATTTAATTTGTTAATGATTTTAACATATAAATTATATTTAG
>JAOSBN010151150.1:0-23859 GCA_027563595.1 Erythroxylum suave | reverse complement strand
AACAGCCGCGGTGGTGAACCTGTGCCGCACGCTCTCGGTGCCCGCGTGGCACGAACAGCGCGTGCGCATCAACTGCATGTGTCCGGGGCTGGTGGCGACGGGGATGACGCGCGGAGCGACCGGGCCGACGGGGTGTATGACGCCCATAGCCAACATCGTGGGGATGGTGCGGGCGTTCATCGACGGGGGACCCTGGACGGATTCGGCGGGGACGACGGTCGCGGCGGGTGAGATGTACGGGTGTGTCGTGGAGGTGACGGGGCAGACGGCATGGGTGCATGGGGGTCCCGTGTTTGTCGATCCGTGCATGCCGGCGTTGTTGGGGGATGGGTGGAGCGATGGGTGGGATGTCAGGGATGGGAAGACCGGGGAGGTGAGGAGGATGGAGCGGGCGGAGTTGGAAGTGTTGGTAGCGGAGAGGAAGGTGATTGAGTAGGTCTCGTTGGTTGGGTGAGATTTGTGGTGGGAGAAGGTGTTGTTGTTGACGGGAGCGGAAAGGTGAGACGTTGCTGTGGATGGGATTGTGACAGTCGGGCCTGATCCTCACGCATAGTTGTGGATATCTCAGTGTTTGTGTGTCTTCATCTATATTTGTCTAGATATGTGCAACTCTCATGACAGATCTAATGGATCTATATCTGGCTCTTACTCGGCCATTGCTTGGAGAGGCCTCAGAGACTCGAGTGCGAGTATGAGGTCTGTGCGCCGCTCCTCAATCTCGATGCATACACAGCTCTGAAGGTGACGATCAACCCATGCAGACCAGATTGTCTCTTTCCCTCTCAGATGCAAGTTCGGACATTTGTGCAAACAATCTATCGACAAAGAGATGCTGACATGGACTCTTGTTGCAATCCAAACTGCTATCCTATTCAAACCCATTTCCAGCTAATATGCCTATTCATACCCAAATTCGGAAGCTTACCCTTATCTCTTGAAATCCAATATTACTTCGACACAAAGCTTTTCGTTGCCATTACCGTTCGATCGTTCCAACTCTTGATCTTGACTCGGCCAAATGTCTCCAGCCTTTGTTTCCCAATATCGTGGCTGCGTAACTCAATTCAATCATAATATAAAGCAAAAGAAGATGCTCACAGTGCCGCCATTTTCTCCAAAGCACAATACCGCTGAACCGTCAACATGAAGTTTTTCCTGCTCACCGCATTCGCTGCTCTCGCTGCAACTCAGGACCTCGCAGGTGCGACCATCAACAAAAGTGAACCTCCTCCGACCACTGCGGAGGCCGTCATTCCCACCTACACAAGCGACCACAATTACCTCAAAGCTCGTGGCAACGCTGTCGCCAAAGGCGCGTACGTTTGCGCAGGTCCCGGCTGGAAAAACAATTGCGTATGGCAGCGCATAAATGCAGGTGTCTGTATGGGCTTGCCGGATTCGCCAAACGTAGCATTTGGTGTAAGTTGTTCATTTCTTTCCTTTCATTTGGAGCATGTCACTGACATCTTTGTACAGCCAGACATTGGAATTCAGTGCATGTTCTTTCCCGAGAAGAACTGTAAGGGTGCAGGCACTTCGGGCCTCGTGGTTTTTCCAGGTCGGTCAAAGTTGAATGGATTAGAAGGGTACGACAAATTGTCATCATACATGTGCAAGCCGTGTGCAGAACAACAGAGCAACTGTGGAATGCCTTGGAGCTCTCCTGGTCCCTGGACAACTCAACCTCCTTTCCTCCTCTAAAGTACTCGATGGGCGTCGTTGGAGGTGGATCTTGGTGCGAATGCTTCGGCCTATGATGCAGGAGTACCGATGGTCTTCAGAAATCGTTTTCCTTTTTCGGTACTAAAATCCATTAATTTGTGGAGCTCAAGACCCGAATAGAACACCCTTCGCGGACAACAATGACAGTGACAATACTTCCGAATTCTCATCCTGTGCTGGCTCTTTGCCATGACCTTGACCAGCCTGAAAACTTGTTTTGGTATGGAACAGGTCATTCAGGAAGACATGTGCGGAATTGTCTTCGTTTTCTTGCATTAGACCAGGTGACAACGTGTCAAGGTCCGACGAAATCTTGGTGTCCGCCGGTTCGTTCGACTGACTCTCAGAAAATTCAAGAACAGTATCGTGTAACTTGCGAACCTCTCGGCGAAATCCACCATCGAATGGGTGGATGAGGAAGGCTGCTGATAACGATGCCAGTCGTTGTAGAAATTTGGACAAGTTTTGATCTGACTCGCTGGCTTGATTCTGCTTCATAGCTGTGTGAATCTGCGTGACCTTCAAGTGAATTGCCGTAGTACTGTAGAGATATCTTTGGGCAGTTTCATCTCGTTCCGCGCAGTACTTGAGAACATCGATGCACCTTTCAGCTGCCTTGACATCGTGTTCAAGCTCCTCTGACCATTTGTTGTGAGCTAACTGGCAGGCAACGAAATAGAGAAGAACATTGCAGGTCGAGTAAGTCGCGTAGATGAACACCCAACATTTTTGCAACACTAAACCCTGCGAGAGTGTAATCTCTAAGATTTTGGAGATTTGACGGCCAGTCCAAAGGCAAGGTTCTAGAAAATCAAGTGTTTGGCGGAACACTTCCGGGTTGGACCATTTATTCCCCAATCGTGCAAGTTCAGCCAATACCCGCCTGTACACAAGTATGACAGTGGTCATGTAGAGCAAATGCACAATAAAGACAGGTCGAAGATATTGGTTATGGCCATCCACATTCAGCAAGGATTCGAGTCGCATATAATCCGGAAGTGCCAGCAACCATTGTTGCAATTGGTTCTTGTAGCTTGTAACCGTAATAGTGGACACGAACCGAGCGTGATATACATCCTGGAGGATTGAACTGCTGAGTATGGCAATTCTAATCATCTCAGACTGTACCGTCAAAGCGAGAGAAACATTGGTGGAACGCAGGAGGGCAATGGACGAATGCAACTCGTTCCTTTGTGATGATGGCAAATGACCGGTAGTAGAACATAGCCAGCAGTCAAGGAATACCAGACTTCCAAATACACGTTGCCATTGAGTAGGAGGGTGTTCGAAAATCATTGTCTCTGTCCGATTCATCTTGGCCATCCGAAGACCCATATCCACATACATGAAAGCTGCCGTCTTCTTCTCGAATGAGAAATACATGGCCATCAAAGTCAAGATACGCATGGCTGGTAATGGCTGTTCCTCGATGCACTCGTCGATATGCAGCTTGACCATGGATATGAGTGAGGTATGCATTGTATCTTCGAATCTTTGCGGGAAATATTGGCATCCGACAGCAGCTACTGCGCAGAGTTGTATCAAAGATATTTTGCACGGAGCATCTCTTGTATTGCCATAAACGTCTTCCAAAAGATTCGGAATGTGCCCATCATCAAATAATGTGAACAGAATAGCTGAACCTTCGAGAAAAGCTTTGATGGCCTGTTCCAGTAAAGGTCGTGGAGGAAGCGCCATCCCCACCAAGGTTTTCTGTCGCCCAAAGTCGTTGCCAGTGCTCGGGGTTTGCTCAGTGGGAAAACTGATTTCTGAGGGCCGTCTCGATTGAGCCGATGAGCCGGCGAGAGTGCTGTGACTGAAGGATAGCGCGGTGGACGCAGTCGTGGGAGTTGCCGATACTTGTTCGGTGGATGCCGGACTATATGTCGTGTCGAGTTTCAAAGGCGCAGCCGTCGACTAGTCAAGTCAGCCACTCTTGGACTGTCCGAACTTGGAGTCGGTCGCACCTGCTCATGCAGACGTTGTTGGGCAGGTATGGTCTTTTTAAGCATACTCTCGTACTGGGCTACCTTGGTGGCCAACTCTTTCATCACCCTGGTACACTGTCAGCAGAGCGACAGGAGTGAAAGAGGCAGCAAAGTGGGTTTACTGTTGGTTTTTGATGCGTTTCGTCACGCCATAGTGGCAGTCGAGGTTCTTGAGCTGGCAGCGGCCACAGATGGGTTTAACACCATCGCATTTGCTTTTCTTGTCACGACAACTCTCACACGCTTGGGAGACACGAATGCGATCTTGGCGAGCCGAAGGTGATTGCGACATGTGTCCCCTTTGTACAACAGAGAGAAGGTTGCAGGCAGAAGTTCGTCACAGCGCGATCGAGCATGTTGTTAAAATGGTCGACTATGTGGGACAAGATGGTGCAGTGGCGAGATCAGTGTGGGCCAGGCCGTGTGCTGCGTGTCAATCTGGGATGCATGGGGAAGTGCACTTCCCTCCTGCGCAATGGCGTGCAGGACGTGGGCAGAGAAGGTCGGTCTAATGTACTGAACAACACCTTTTTCACCAGGCCTCTTGCTGCCACTGCACTCGTCAAACATGATGTTTTTCATCTCAGCCTCGCCGACGTGGGTGGGATTGTCAGCCAGCCACGGGCAAGATTTAACCAGGCTTAACAGTGGCTGTAGCAATGATACATGCGCCAACTTCGTCTACTTCACCTCACAGTGAGCGGTCTGGTGGAAGCCACAGTGGAGCTGGAGACAAAGAGAGGAAGAGCAACAGATGGGAGGGGGAGGTCAACGGCGGTGAGTGCACGAGGATTGGTCAGAAGCAGAGAGAGAAGCACAGGTCCATCTTCTCCCGCCGACCTGGGCCGTTCTGAGGAGGCAAGGAACCACTGCACAGCGTTAAATCGTTCGACCTGCCTCTTCTCCGGAAGCGACTTCCTGGCGTCGTGGCCCCAAAACTCAATCTCGAAGCGCGGCTTTTGTATCCGATCATGTCCGTCAGCCCCATCACCATGTCTGAACAGAAGAAAGGGAGGAGGTCTCGCCGAAGACTTTGCACAGGCCTGGCCATAATGTCGGACATTCGTGCCCGCGATGAAGCATTCCACGAGTCTATAGCTAGCTAACATGACGCGGCGATGCCGGTGGCTGGGTATTGCTTCGAGGTGAAGGAACTGGATATTTTCTCCGACACGCTAGAAGCTCGGATGGTGTCGGCACAGCCTCCTTGACGTGATCCTGTTGACAATTACTGTACCAAGTTTTCGCCAGTGAGGATGCATCTATTCAATCTAGGCTTTGATTGACTTGACTGACATGGTGGAGGGTCTTTCATCTCCACGGCCTGATCCGTCGCAGCGACAAATCGACAGGTTGAATGACACGATGCGCGTTTGAGAGAAGACAAAGACCACAAGGTACACGACTTACTTGGAAAGGGAAAGTGCATGGAGATTCTGCCTAATTCCTCCATCAGCTCCGGTAGTCTCTTTCATGGTCGACAGCAGAGATTGAAGCGAAGCATGTTTAGAACGTGGCGAAAGTCCGCAACTCTTGCTACGCGCTCGCTCTAAATGGCCATTCAAGATCCACGCGTGACGTCACCGATCTTCAAACATAACACGTGTGGACATAAACTGCAGGGAACCAGGCTCCATTTCCGGAGTGTTGGAGCCATCAATTCCTCAGTGTACAATGCCAACTACCCGCAGTTCTACCAAGAAGCAGGTCAAGTTGGAGGATGTCACCGGGAATCATGACCAGGACAGGGAATCATCTCCATCAGACCGGGACCAATCCAAATTCCATGCAAAAGAGGTAGCCAACAAATCGGCCCCAAACACCAAGAGAAAGAGGAAAGACAAGCCAAAACTTGTAGACATACCACAGAAACGACAGAAGCAACAGCACTTTTCTGCTGACAAAGTTGAAAATGTAGAACCCCCAATCGTCATCAACAGAGCGCCTGTACTTCAATTATGGGGTGCGGTAGTCGCCGAGTTTCTGCACCCTAATCTGTCGTGGCCGTCTTGTTTGAGTATTGGCAATGCCATCTCGACATTGTGTGCAATCTCAAAGGGTCGTGCAATTGGAATGATTGAGCCCAAGGATGGGGAAAACTCGGACAACCGATCAGGGGAGGGAAAACAATCCAGAGAAGAGACCAAGCAGGTGTCAGTAATGGGATTCTCCCTCCATCTGCGAGATGAGGCTGTGCTCATCAAAGGGAAGCCAAAGCCATCCAGTGAGGAAGCCCTCATGAACAAATTCGGAAAAGAACAATACGAAGCTGCCAAGAAGGTCATGTCCGAGAGCCTGGACCTCTGGGACGAGGGTGACAAGGATGAACTTGACAGTAAGGCTTTTCACATGTATGAAAGATTTCGGCCCAATATTGCAGCTGGTCAGCGAGGTTGGGGACGGAAAGGAGAATTGAATTTACACGAGGTTGCAAATATCATCAAGCCTTCAGGATAAGGTTCTGGTGATAGACTGGCATTCTCACTATGATCTGGTCATGAAGCGCTGGCTAGTTGTAGAAGCTCGACCAATCTCCGGTGCCTTTTAGCGAGTCACGGACCAGTTGTGTGTTTGGACGTGCCTTGACTTAACTCCATTCAGCAAGTGAATGCGTTCACAAATCATTGACAGGCGGCATGTGCACTGCAAGATCATTAGCAATGGCCAGTGACACGAAACTGTCAATCCCAATTTCTGTGCCACCTGCTAGACAGAGTCGTTCCAAACGTGGAGCTGACCCCAAACTTTCCACAACAGTACATGTCTGACATTATCGGGGTGACAAGTTTAATTATGTTTATGAAGGTTCCAAATTCTACAAGGCCGCACTATTCATTCTCAAATACATTGACCAAAGTGCCGACGTGAGGAAGGATTTCTACCGAGAATTCGTCGCCTGCTTTGATGGTGACTTTGGGTTTCTTGCCGATACCCACACCTGCCGGAGTTCCGGTGATGATCACAGTGCCGGGTTGGAGGGTCGTGCCTTGGGAAAGGAAGCTGACCAATTTTGGAACACCAAAGATCAAATCACTACCGATGTTAATCAACAACACGACAAGCTTGTGCGTACAACACCACTCACGAGATTGGGCAATCTTGCATCACTTCTCCATTCTTCAAGCCTCGGATGTGTAGCTTACTGGGATCGGGAATTACTTGTGATGACACAAGAGTCGGTCCTGACCTAAAGTTAGTAAGATCAACCCGGTCTTGAATGCATTCCTCACCAATCGGACAGGCACCGTCAAACCCTTTCGAGAAGCTCCATTGACTCTGTGCGAATTGACTTGTACGGCTAGATACATCGTTTGAAGCTGTATAGCCAAGCACGTAGTCCATCGCTTCAGCCTCTGAAACGTTCTTGCAAGTCTTGCCGATGACAACAGCTAGCTCAGACTCGTAGTCTCCGCAGTCATCGACCTGGGTGAGCTTAGGTAGAACGGTCGGCGCTGGCCAAGGATCTCCTAAGGATGTATTTGGCTTCCTGTGATCAGGTTAGATTTTGGGCGTGTTGCAGATATTTGCATATCCTACATGAAGACAGTCGGCAGGTCAGGCAATGCAAGATTGGCTTCGGCGGCGTGTTCCTTGTACTACAACGAGTCAATCGTCGTGTCACCCACACAATCATTCCAACCTACGTTCAGACCAATACATCTGATCGTGCCGACCTCCGAAGCCGCCAGAGGTGACAACACTCTGTCGATGACGGCTGTCGACCCCGTAGCACTTCCGGGCGACAGAACTGATGAACCACTGAAGACGTCGACCGCAACCTCCTGACCCTTTCGCAGTGCGAGGCCTACATCAACAGCTTCATCGACGGGTTGACCAATCAGGGTCTTGGACGGCTCTGACTTGGGCACGAATCTGACCAGACCTGTTGATTTGTCAGTACTATCTCTGCACATACGACTCGTGCTCACGTTTGAATGATGAAGCCATGGCTGCTCTGAGACTCATACGGATCGAGTGATGTATATTGTCGAGATCAATCTGGTTCAAAGGTAGTCACGAATTATAGCTATTTGCTTATATGACTTCTTGAGTGTTCGTACCACAAAGTCTTCAAGGTTGTTCGACATCGTATTGTGGAGAAGTAGAGGCAGCGTGGGGAAGTGCTTCGGAACAATCTTCAGCCGAGGTGACCTCTCCACGGGAGTCCCGCACCGACTACAAAGACAGCGGAATTGCCGGTGAACAAGAGATATCATTCTTCCAAAGGATTCGGCATTGCTGAAGACCGAGCTATTGAATGCATCTTCTGTGTACGGACTCGATTCATTGTAGCTGACGAACACAACACCAGGAGGAAATGCTTCGCCTTGACGTCCATCTCTCGGGGAATGATCACTACAGCTCAATCTGCTGACAATCTGACATCTTACTTGGCATGGTATGCCTCTCCTACAACACCTTTGTCGTTGGCCCGACTTGCTCTTCGCTCTGACTGAGCAATACTCATCTGTCGAAGATCCTTCTGCTTGTCCTCTCCCTCGACTTGAGCCTCACGGAAGTTAACTTGTGGTCTGAACTCTTTGCTCTTCCAAGCTTTTGTCACAATAGCATATAGTTCGTCAACTTGTTCAAGTGCAAGTCCCTTGGTCTGTACGTTTGTCAGCGTATGTAGTCCAGGATATGCAAGAATACTCACCTCGTAAATCATGAAGAAAACGAAGAAGATCGACACGGCACAGCACGAACCCCAGATGAAGAACACTCTTGACTCGAGTCCTGCGTGTTGAGTGTCGACCAGGTATGGCGTTACAAATGCAATGACAAAGTTCAAGAGCCAGTTCGTGGCAGTCGTGAGAGAAAGGCACTTAGCTCGGACCTGGAGCGGGAAGAGTTCGCCTGTGACGACCCAAGCCACAGGGCCCCACGACGAAGCGAAGAAGAAGATGTAGATGCAGACGAATGCAATAGCTGCTCGTTGAGCTGACAGATCGGCGGTACCTGCAGCAGTCCCTGTGATGGCCACAACGAACTGAGCCACAGTCATACCAATCGCACCCATGAGCAATAGATTGCGGCGACCCATCTTTTCGACAAGGTAAAGACCTGGGAAAGTGCTGACAACGTTGACAGTGTTGGTAATGACCTGGATGATGAAAGGATTCTCGAACCCGGCTCGCTCAAAGTAGGCGGTTCCATAGTAGAATATGAAGTTCACTAAAAACGTTAGCCGCCCTGAAGGTTTTCAAGCATGGAGAAAGGGATGGCTCACCTCCAGAGAGTTGTTGGAGAGCTTGGAGAGCACAGCCAGTGAAGAGACGCTTGCCAATGGTTCCCTTGAGGCAATCCAAGTATGAACCCTTGCCGATGTTCATCTCATATTCATGGTTTGCACGAACTTCAGCAAGCTCCTCTACGAGACCAGGGTGATCGATTGGGAGTCTTCGAACTTTAGCGAGAGCTTTGGCGGCCTGCTCGTGCTTGCCTTTTTTGATCAAGAAGCGTGGAGTTTCTGGGAGGAGGAGCATGCCACCAATGAGAATCAAAGACCAAGCGAATTGGATGGCCAACGGAATGCGATATGCGCCAGTGTCCCCTCTGTTCTTGGTTGCGTTATTGACAATTGCTGCAAGGAACAGTCCAATGGTGATTGCTAATTGGTAAGCACCTACGATGGTGCCTCGAATCCAGCGTGGTGATGTTTCAGATTGGTAAAGAGGGACTAACAGTCAGCAGCGATCGACAGTCATGGGGATCACTCACTCATAGCAGAGACCAGACCGACACCGTATCCTGCAAAAAATCTTCCGGCGATAAACAATGGTTGATCTGTGGCGGCTACTTGGAGAGCGACACCGAGGTTGAACACGATTGCGGTCGAGAGGATCAATCCCCAGCGACGACCCACGAAATCAGCCACAGGTGCAGCAGTCAAAGCACCGAGGAACGTTCCCAGGGACAAGATTGAGACAATGAGTGATTCGTCGCTGCTGGAGACTTGGAGCTGGCCGTCGATGATGTTTCCTTGTGCGAAGAGATCTTGCCATACCCGCATTCCCAAGATACCAGAGATTGTACCAGTGTCGTAACCGAAGAGGACTCCACCAAAAGCGACGAACAGTCCGATGACAATGGCGGGCCAGGAGGCACCTGCCTCATCCGCCGGCTTCTTCAACATGAATCCCATATTCGTGAATTTTGGGGTATACAGCTTTGAGCAGATCTAAACGTTCGAAGATCAACTCCATCCTGCTCTATATACCGGAAGAGAACTGGGCGCATGCCATCCGCCAAGTGAGAAAACAGCGTCAATATGACACGGCCAAGTACATTCGTGTCTTTGCTAAGCCAACCGTCGCTCTTGCCCACAAGATGTCACCCGCTTGGCTCCACAGAACCAGCAACCATGTGGAGGAAGACATCCTAGAAGCCGTATAGAAGGCGATTTAGTCCACACGAGTTTTGCCGCCCCTGGTAGAAAGTCGGGTAGATGATGACAGCCAAGCGTGGAGAGTAGGTGAGGTTCTTGCTCGCCAAGGGGGCTGAGGTGGTGTTGTAAGCTTGTCCTGAGTCTCGGCACTGGTCCAGGCCAAGTTTAGTTGAAGCATACGCCTATCCGGGTTCATCCTAGCGGATAGATCCCAGCCCAGGAGTTGATTGTGGTACCTGTAGGAAGAGGTAGAGCCACTGGAGCACAACAAACATCCACCTGAGATTCCTCCAGATTGATCATAGTAGTGTATCGGAGATGACACTGGGAAGCAGCGCACGAATTTTTAGTGCTTCTCTTGCATTACAGAGGGCTCTGCACTAGATCGCTGATGACAAGGTAGCAGAGTCTCGCCCGCAGCTGTTACGACGAAGAGTACACCGTGCTTGTTGGACCTACCGCAAATACAGTGCTGACAATGGACAACTCATACAATTACCCTAGTGTCTCTCCGGCAAGAGATCATCGCATTCCATGGCTTTTGGCCAGCAGACGACAATCGCCGGACTTATTTCGAAGCGTTTGAGGTGGTAACTCATCTGTGTACCCGTAGTCTCCAGCCCCTGGCTGCCGCAATCACGGGGATCCCCCAACCCTTCTTGGCTCAATCTACGCGTCTTCAGAACACCCATAACCAACCATTGCATGCCCAGGAGGACATCGGGGCATACAAGTCTGGTACTCCAGGCGTCTACCTCGTTATTAAATCGTCCGAAAGCTCAATCTTATCGCCCAGGCTCTGGTGGCTTGCGGCGGAAACTGACATGACACATCTATGGGATGATCTACATACGAACTCGAAACGTCTCAATGTTTAAGATGAGGATCAGCTCAGGAGGCTCAGCAGTGGTGACATGTCCACTTGAACTGCAGGTATGAGGGAAGAAGAGCCAAAAAGTAAAGGGTGTTGACCAAGTAGGGAAGAAGAATGGAAAATTGACCAAAAAAGAAACGAATAGTTTGACCAGTGCCGGGTTTGAACCGGCGACCTTGTCCGTGTTAAGGACACGTGATAACCAACTACACCAACCGGCCGTGAAGGCTTGTTTGTCTTGTTGTCAAGATTCCTTGCACTGGTGACAGGGGAGGGCGAAACAGCAAAATACAAAGGAGAGGATTGGACCAGCTGTCAAAGTGGAGTTACAATCCTTTGCGGGTGACAAATCTGAGCAATAGGCCAGCGCCAAGGCATGACCATCTCCGCCAGTCCTTGGATTCAGAGGCGTTGCAATTGCTGAGGCGTGGTCCTGTCGGCAATGTTCTCGAGACGATGTCAATACGATTGCGGTGGATCGAGCTTTCGACAAGTATTCGAACCTGGGGTATTCTCTGAATGTCAGTGTCTGGCTGTCATTTTTGCAAAACTGGGGCAACCCCTGAACCCAAATTTCCGGAGATTGTCCGCGCAGTGACAAGTGCCATCGAGAAGCTGGACACGAATAACACACGTGTACCTTTGAGTCCCAGCCTACAGAGAAGGTCTTCAAGACTTCTGATGTACTCGCCATTATTATCCACCCTCCAAAGACATCCTCTGTTAACCTGGCTGTGTATTTCAGAGTGGAACATGTATGACCAGTTTCCTGGTATCATGTCTCTGCGCTGCCGACGAAAATGATCTAGGTCACTGCGGTCGTTTTTCTGCACAACACATGGGTTACGGAACAGCATGCACTGATCAGTAGCCATATTTTCACGGTCGACTGAGGGACCAGTACAGCACGAGGCGAGCACCTTGATTCACCGCTCCGTTCTACAATCCTTGAAGCAATACCGTGTCTGCCCATTTGGACATTCGGATACGCAAGGAGAGAGAGTGCCAGACTGTGGTCCGAATTTGAGCTGTGTTGTGTCAGTCAGAGGCCATAACAGTCATGATGGGTGATCTAACGGGCTCAGAGAGGCACCCTTCTCTACGAGTGCACCAGCGAGCATTCTACTTAGATTCAATCACATCTACAGCACCTTGGGCATTGTACACAAATGCCAACACATCGAATCAAACGTGTGTCGTCGTGACGCAGAGACGAGGTGTACGCCTCTAAGTCAGAGCTATTCAAAAGAAGTCCCTCCTACGGTTCAAACTTTACTGATTTTACCGTGAAAAATTGAGTTAAGGATACTAAATCTTTCAGCTCTCATCCTTGACTCACTCTACATTCACTGAAGTATCATTTGATATGTTTAGATACGAGGATGAGAGATGAGAGACAAGGATGAGAGATGAGGGACGAGCATGAGGGACGAGAGCGCGAGAGCGAAAGGAAGAGATCTCATGCCGGCCTATGACCCGTCTTTTATGTGCCTCTTTGGCTATATAAGAACAGTATCTCCCTTTTTTCCACCAGCTTATTTCCCTCATCGACCACCTCTGACGAGAGAACATCCGACAACAATCGAGTATCAGCGCAAATCACAATATCAACACCTTCCGCAACACTTTTGTCAGTCCACAGAACGCGGATCTATCTTCGTTGCACAGATGTGAGTGCCAAATATGGTCCAAATAGATGTTTGATTCCGGAGACATTAACATTGAACGCAGCGACAACCAGCCAGAAGCAGGATGCAGAACATTACAGCTCTGGACCCACTAGCTCCGCGCATCCGCACCGTAGCTGGCCACCAGCACCAATGCCAGATCGGAGTCCTCGATAATAGCAAACAGGATTGCGACTTTGAGAACCACATATGGGGCTTCGCCAGTATCGGAGGAAACGGAACTTTGAGGCTGGAGATGCGGATCTATCCAGATAAAAGGATCACGCGCAAGGAATTGGCTATACAGCCACGCGTCGAATGGCATCCATACTTCAGAAGTGAACGCCCAACAGCAGAAGCTGTACATCGGTCCCTGGTAATTGGAACTGGAAGACCTCAACCTTCACCGAAAATAGAAGCGCATCTTCGCAAACTGTTCGATGAGAATTGCGCGGAGAATAACGTTGATATTGTTTGGTCTAATGATGGAACGAGAATCGATGGGACACCAGCAATTGGTCTCAGGCTTCCACAAAGGGCTCGCGGCTGTTTGACCACAACCCAACCAGTTCCTGCCTCTGCCATGGCTCCGATTCATGCTCCGAATGGTGTGCAGCCAACTCACGACCCACTTCCATTTGAAAACTTTGATGAGGAAGATATCATCGACTCTGCAACCGCAGCTGTAGATGGATCTCACGCAGAGGAAGCGGCTGGTGATGTTCTCCAGCCTCGAGAAACTACTGAAGCTCCGGAGGGCACAATCAGGAATCCTATCCTCATTTCAGATAGTGATTAATGGAAAGTCATTGGATTGTCTGCCAGTGAATACTGCGCAGCACACGATGTGAGACAGGATTGAGACTATGGGCGAGAAAACTGATATTTGCTTACACAACATGCATATGAAATAGGGAGCTGTGACATGAAAATGACAGCAAATTGGCTCCGCACACAGCTTCGCTGCTCAGTGCAGACTCAGACAGCGTTCAACCACAAATGATTACATCAACGAGCAACGCTTTATGATGGCGTTGTTCACCGCTACTGGCAAAAACTTGGGCAGCGGTGATATGGAGACAAAGCGGAAAATGAGTATATAGAGCTTGATTGCTCTCAATAACATTCAACATCACAAATGATAGCTCCCAGTGCAAAAGACTGCTACATGTGTTTGCCTAAATCTACCGTGAGTGAGATCTAAAGTATCGCTGCACCTGGGGTGAGGCATGGAGGCTTCACTTACCATCCTCGATCTGCGGTTCGTATGCGCACTTTTGGAGCATGTGATTCAGACATGCTGCGTGACCAATGATGAGTGCGGAGCCACGGTCCGGAAGCTCACTGCCCATTCACGGGCAGTGGTAGATGCCTGACTCCTACAACCATGTCTCGGCACATTCGTTCCTGTAGTGAGCACTGTACAACTCTGGGGTACTCCTTTGATCCGGACAGCAAGGGTCAACACTTTCGGAGCACTTTCTTGAATGATATCGTCCGTGGACCGATGGTTCATTGGGTGGCCAAAGACTTTGGTAATCATCTTCAATTATATACTGCGCACTCAGTCAGCATGGCGCCCTCGAAATCCCATTGCTACTACCGACAGGTGATAATTGATCGACTGGGAGTGATTGAGACGGTGGCGTATTGTCCGCAACTGAAGCGATGTTAATATTTACGCTGGCAGCAGGAATGAGGTGGATAAGCAAGTAGGCTGAGTTCACTGGACCTAACGAAGCTAGCTGCGCCGACCTATAGCTATTCATAGTACCGAATACTGTTCGAACATTGAACATCCGACCTGTCACCCTGTATACAAGCAACTTATCAAATCCGCAGTACATGATTACTAATATGTATGCATTGGGGGGACGCCAGAGATGGTTTGTCCAAGTAGAAAGGAGCCTACAAGACCACAGGTGGCATTCACGAAGTGGAACATGAGCTCAGATCGAAGATTCCACTCTGCATCTCCTCCAGAGCAGACCCAGATTGCTGTCTGGAGACGAGATAAAGCGGCCCAACTGCAGAAACTATGCTGCTGGGCATGATGTCGGGCGCGAGCACTGGTTCAGCAAATGCCTCAAGTAATACTTTTGAGCTTTCTGGATTTTTGATTTTAGCCGTGCAGAGGCATGCACGGTAGACTCTCACCCTTCCTGAGCATGCAACGACTTCGCTGAATAGCAAGCCGTCTTCCCGAGCGGCTATGTTCAGATTGTTTGCCCCCTCCACCTCACGTGTACGCGCCTTGGAATATAGCCCTCTGTTTCACTGCTCGATCCAGCCCAGGGACACTCTGATGAGGGCGTCCGACTCTGCGCAAGACGATCAGAAGTGGCCAAAGCAGCCCGGCTTCTCACATCGTCTCTGCTTCACGAAATCTTCCCAGCTGACATTCTTCGCGTAGTAGAAGTGGCGCCAATAATCGCATGAACGGTCGAAGTCGTGGCACGGAGATTGCGAGTTTTCTGTTGGAGGCCACGTGAATGAGCTCCGAGCGTGGTCACAGCACTTGCATGAACATTTCGCGGTATCTGTAGTAGTGTCCTCGGTCGGATCGAGGCTAGCAGTGCCAGCATCCGCGTCGGTTTTTGGTTTCTTGTTGGAACTCGATTCGGGAGTCTCTTCGGCCGCTTTTTTCTCGTCTGGGTTACGTCTTTTACGGCTGAGTAATGTGATTCTCGGACATTTGCTGCTCGTTACTATGTTTGGTCAGTGAATGCTCAGGTCTGGGAGAAGGCCGCTCAACTAGTTGCTTGTGGCATCTTGCCGTGCGCGAGCGGACCAAAAGTGATTTGAAATGAGACTTTTGTTTTGAGTGATTTGTGCGACAGGTCTCAGGTACTAGGATAGTAGAAGAGACTGGAAGATATGGACAGAGCACAGAAGGGTTGATCAACGTCGAGACACCGACCGAACACATTAAGCCATGATCAACCAATTGGAACATGCCCATTAGCAAGGCAACCTAGTATCAATCATCCTGCATTAGGCACCAAAGTTCGATGCTACAAAAGTAGTAAACCTAATCCAGTGCACCATTGCATCCTGTCGATACGTGCTGGCGCATAGACTTGGTATTACGAGCGTGATCTTGTTTCTGTGAGATCTCTCCTTCTCCGAGTGATGCCTCTGCCTGGGCTGCTTCTTCGTGTCAAGCAAACGAACCCTCATGTCACAGGTTTCGGAGCCTCTCTCTCTCTGTTTCAGTACCGTTTGGAGCCGTTCACGAATCGTAGTTCGAGCCCTGTGATTGTATGAGCATATGTTCAAATATTGAACAAAGAGCCTTCAAGATCAAGCCCTTTGGGTTACACTTCTGAACCACTCGAAACCTGGCCCATCCCTGACCAGCAAGGTGAGCAGAAATGTAGACGAAAATCCCACTGGTATGACGAGATATTGATGAAGCATTGAACCTGAAGATAACTTTAGAGAACTTTTTGGACCCGTCGCTACAATAGCAAGCCACATCTGGAATCACTCATGAGCTGAGGTTGTCAAATGCTGTGTTCTTCTGCCATACATGGGGCTAGAAGTCGGATAGACGGGCAAAATTCGAAGTTCTCACCGCCAGACTGTCACGTTACTGACTCTATCGCGTGTGTCATGTAAACCCAAAGAGTTTTCTTGAGTTCTGACGACAAAATGGGTCTTTTCTGGGTCACTCTGTAGGCTGAAGGCTATGTCGTCCGAAGAAACGGTCCACAGAGATTTGCGGGGCAAGATGTTCGTAGGACAGTTTTTCCAACATTCATCTCATGGCTGATGATATCGGTCAATGACATAGGAGATCATCCGCTATGCCGAAGCGTCTGTAACAAGAACCGAGAACCTCAAATCAGTCCAGATGTATGAATTTCAGCAGTGTATTGACCGCGTTGCTGAGAACAAGGCACGATACCCCGAAAACTCCGGTCTTCCTAAAACCACAGCAAGCTTACCTACGCTATGGAAGGATGAAGTGGCAGCGAACAAAGCTAAGTTCGAAAACAACAAGGATTCCTTTGAGAAACAGCAGGCTCAAGGTAGAATGAATCCTCAATTTTGAAGCAAATATGTGAGTACTGACTGCGCTCACGCAGGTGCTGGATCATCGGCTGACACCATTTCTCCGTGCAGTCATCATTCACAACTGTCGAAGAACATCACTACCCGTCATGATTGACTGGTAGCAGCAATCGGCTTCAGTGTTGAGGCGGTCAACAAGTTGTACCCAATCACCACCCTCACTTTTTTCTCATTGCAGACTTCACTCTCGTCCTTGTCGTCACTGGTGAGGTTATGAATTGAAATACCGTCCCACCACTGTGTTTTGGATGTGTTATGTCAAGTGGTGGAAGTCGCCTCGTATAAGCTTCTGATGGGTGTTAGAGTGAGAATACACTGACTGTTGAAATGAGTTCCAGAAAATGCAGCAATCTTCAATGAATCTTCAAACATGCCTGATTCGTAACTCAAGCTTCTCGTTGACGTGGTGTGCTCGTAGACTAGAGAGCTTTGATTGTTGTTGCCCTTGGAGGCACATCTGCAGCTGTCTCCCATGTCGTGCCCTTCACAGCCAGCTGCCTGCGCCCACCCACAACTTGGTACCTCATAGCGCACCAGGGTACCCAGACTCTCTTAATACCCTCTCATTCTGCTCATATCTCCATTCCGTACGTCAAGCCAGGCACTAGGAGTTTGAAGTCAGTCAAGAGCCATGGCGATCGGATTTCTTGATCTCCCAACCGAGATCCGTAACAAGATCTACCATTACTACTTTTGCAACAGTTCGGTCTTGATGAACAATCTGACAGACGACGAGAGGTGGGCGTCTGACGCCACGATGGGGTTCTGGTGGGGACCAGATGTTCACAAAAACTTACTGTACACTTGCGCGACGATCCACAGAGAGGCTTATCCGGTTTTTGCAGCTTCTACC
Source organism: Erythroxylum suave (assembly GCA_027563595.1). NCBI lineage: Eukaryota > Viridiplantae > Streptophyta > Magnoliopsida > Malpighiales > Erythroxylaceae > Erythroxylum > Erythroxylum suave. Next base: position 6,290 of record JAOSBN010151150.1, on the reverse strand, counting down.
AGACTATTCATTGGAGGAGAAGTCGAAGAGCCAGGGCTTTCAGTTAGACAGCTTCCAGAAATGTTCAAAACCCACATACGCGTCATACACATCCCTAAGGTCATTCAAATGGATAACTTCACCCTCGATTTCCCTAATCTCGAAGAATATCGCACCCGCGAGGTTTATCCGCCCCTCCAATCGCTCAAGAACATCGAGGGCCAAGTACTGGAAGATCTCATCATGGCGGATGTGAGGGAAAACAGATGGTACGATAGTGTTATAGAAGATAATTTTTGGGGTGTCAACGATAGTGAACCTGGCTTCAAGGTCATCGTGACAATGTGGTACATGGATTTAGATCAGGAGAACTCAATTGACGGACTGGTGAGCGAATCGATGCCGGGTAAAGAAACCATGCTAAGCATAACAGGAAGTGGAGATTGATATCTTCAATTGGAAGATCCTGAGGAAGTGTCGAGCCGTCTTCACCAAGCTTTCGGACCCTATCGGCGAGTTTGTAGATTACGAGGATACGCACAGCAAGTGGTGGGACGTCAAGAGAGTACAACAAGTATGAGAAGGCAACGAATATCGTTACTGTACCGTCAGTCTTTGATGTCTGGAAGAAGGTTTACGCCAACGGTCGCCGACTAAATGGCGGGAGTAGTCTGTGTGTGCATACCAGGCTTGACACACAAAGTTGTACCTTGATCCGCAGACCAAGAATGCTCAAAGCACACAAATGCAAGTTTTGGGCGTATTGCACGGGGGCTGCTAGTACCTAGTACGTATGACTTCGTTCGAAATCAAAGGTGAATCTGCCTTTCCCTTTGATGCTCCAACCCTTCCAGCCACCAAAATACGATATAGGGCTACCAGCAGATGAGACCTCTACCTCAGTCTACACTCACTTAACCTACAGAAGGGACACTCTGAAGTCTATGAACGCCATTGCCGCTCTATTCTGGGAAAAAAAGAGCAGATGCCTTCATCGCTCAAGAGCTCAACGATCGTACCGTATCGTCACCAACTAATGGTTCAAGAAACTAGTCGCAATGGTGACTGCTGTAGTATAGATCATGCCCACAAATCCCAATGCCATCAAAGCGATGTCGCCAGCCTTTTCGTGCCAAGGACCAGCAACCCCCTTGTAGTGGAGAAACGCCGGATAGATATACACCAATGGAACACAGGCAACGGAACCAATCAATGACACGAACTTGTCGAGATTGGTCGAGCCACCAATGGCGATTGCGATACAAAATCCAACCAGGACAGTTCTGAAGGCGTTCTTCTTCCACTTTGTTGCAGTGTCTTTCTTACCAGACAAATGGCCGAAGAATTTGCCCTCGAGAATACGCATGGGTGGAAACAGCTGAACCGGTGTACCAACCAAGACAGCCATGGCGTAAAGAAATTGCACTGCGTTAACAAGTTTGCTGGTTTGTGGATAGTTGTCAATGATCTCGATCTTCGTGTCGGTTCCAAATGTTGCATAACATAGTGCTCCAACTGAAGTAAAGATGACGGTGATGATCAACATCACTATGGCTAACAGCCATTCGAAAACCGCCGGATTCTTCATGGATGATTGAATCGGCAGGATCAGTCCGATACCTTCGAACGTGAAAATGGCAGAGCCCAGGGTTTGCGTGTAAGCGACCGGATTGAACATGACCACTGTCGGGTTGAGACCTTTGGTGGCGAGGGCCGCGATATCAAAGTACCAGATGTAAACAAGGCCGATGAGGATGAACACATCCGCTAGGAGCGCCGCCGGACCCAGCTTGGAGATGTTGCGGATGAACGATAAGGGAACCAGGATGATTGCTTGTATGCCAATGAGTGCTCTTGAGGACAGAGGGTTGTCACCATGAGATACCGCCTGTATGAATGATCCGAGATTCTCAGCCACGAAGATCATAGCAGAACAGACAAAACCCAATTGAGACAAGGTGATCGAACCGAGAATGATGCCTCGCATCTTCGGGCCCACGATGGCCTTGCCAATTTCACCGTAACCCCCACCATATTGCCTCCGACAGGACAACAGAAGATGGAATGCGACCATTGTGATGAGAGAAACAACAACCAGTGCCGTGAGCGAAAAAACCAGGCCGCCATTGTTAAAGGCCTTGGGGAGAAACATGATGCCGGTGCCGATGAATGCTTTCAGCAGAGTAAAGAACGTTTTGGTAGTTCCAGCATCGCCCTTCTGTTTCACGCGTGAACTCTTACGTCTTCCAAGAAGTGGTCTCGTCTCCGTCGGTCGCTGCTGCTCTTCCTCCTCTTCGTCATCAATGATTGCTTCATCGTCAGACTCGGCAAGATCTTCGCCAGCGAACGCTCCATAAAGGTCCAAAAATTCAACAAAATTCCGAGTGACGGGTGCAGTAGACGGACTGACAAAGCTACGATGACTCCTCACAAACTGACGACGGAAACCTTGAGGCTCTTGTACTTCCGAGGCAGTCATGTTGTCGTTCGTATATTCATTGCGTGAGGGATGAGCAAAAGTCTGTGCTCTACGGTGGAGTCGAGCTCGATTTTCAATCTTGAATATGTCTCGATGCACGTCACCGCCTTGGAGCTTGAGCGATGATTCCTCCTCTGGTGTGAGAGGTCTCAAAGACCTTCGAGGAGAAGGTTGGCGTATCTCCGAGCTTCCGTCAAAGCGAGCGGAATAGCCCGGTGGAAGATGGTCAGAAACGACCTCGGCTTGATAACTCGAACGTCTCGAACTAGGAGTGTCGGCCATAATGAATATTGGCTAAATGCAGATGTTGTGAGACTTGTATGAAGCTAAGAAGGATGATGGGCTGCTGGAAATGCAAAATAAACGAAGGTCAGCTGACAAGAATAGTATTGCCGCTTTGCATCGAGTGCTCAATGACGGGAAACTAGATCTCGTCCGAGTCACGACATGTGAAGCTGCGGGATAGAAGTTCAAAGATGCATAGGTCTGTCGACACTGGCGAATGTGGTCAAGTCCTGTGACCATGGATTGGAAGAGATGACAGGGTATGAGGGAAGAGAAAGTTGAAGTCTGGGGAAGTGATGCCCGAAGGTTCTGGCCGCATTTCTTGGCGGCTCCACCCGTCGTCGTGCCTGCCTCGACTTTTTTCCACTGCCATTGCCATTATTGTAACTTTCCGGAAAGAGGCAGCGGACAACCCATCTCTGCTAACGGTCCGCCAGCACAAAGAAGACGATGTTTGGGAATCTTCTGTGTCCAATCTGACTGTCGAAAGACCACGCAGTTGCAGAACATCTTGATGCCCTCGCCGAACACGGAGAACAACAGACACCACAAGTGCAATTTTGTGCACCCTGCTCTTTCCAATGGACTTTTGCCTAAAGACACGCGCATCTGGGTGGCACCTTCTCCAAACTTAGTAAATTGCATGCCTCATTCACTCAGTCAAACACGATAGGAGCAGTTCACAACAGCAACAGTACTCGTGTGTTCTGCATTGGCACCAAATGCATCCTTTGGTGCTGACTCGAATTTTCATGACCATCGTTCAGTGTAGGCTACGAACTATTGTAGCCGGCATTGAATCTCTCGGATCGCAATTTACATGTTGTTCACCATTAACGATACGACGCGCGCATGTCGGTAGGGTGTCGATTTGGCAATCACGTCTAGGTGAACCTACGTACGTACGTATGTATATGAACATAGTACGCGCTACATGAGTAAGCTGTCACGAACTCTCAAAAACGAAATCACACGCATTCAGGCGCTTTTGTTCAAAGATCTCGCAAGATCTTCTGACTTCTCTTTGCTTAGTATCCCACGACACGACTAGTACAGTGCTACTAGCAGTAGATGGCGGGTAGTTTGCGTATCAGCCTCTTCCGTTATCAGGTCTCGAGGTGTCCCGAACTGCAGCTTCGTTCGTCCGAATTTCTGAGAAGACTGATCTGCTGTGTATTGGTCTGTGTGCACACGCAACTCTCCACAACCATTCAGCGTTACGTACCTACTAGTACGTATGAATTTATCTAACCTTTGAGTCCGGAATGGATCACGTGGTCGACGGACTGGACGAAGGTCTACATGCTGCGCCGTTCGCTCAATGTGAGGTAAGATCTCTTCAGGTCGTTGTGCATCATCAGGGATGGGAAGGGCTATTCGCACCACCACAACTTGCTATTCGCACCACCGTGTTGTCACCGTGACAATACCGTCACGTAACACGAAATTCTAACGATATATTCGAGATCTTAAGTATAGGAAGGGCTAATAGTACTACCACCGACTACTATTTATACTACCACTTTATAATACTTACTATATAGTTACGTATATAACGCGGAAAAACTTCGAATATTTTAAGATTTAGATATATATATATCCCTATTATTTATAGTTAACACGTATATATTAGAAATATTATAAGTATCTATAATAAAGTAATATAAATTAAGAATTACTACTTCTAGAGATATATATTATAGAGGTATATATAAGTGGTAATAAGCGTAGCTTAACTAAAGTTATAAGTATTATAAGACTTATCTTTAATTAAAATTTAATTAAAGTTCTAGGCGTATATAATAGACTTTAGACCTTAATTACGTAATTATATAGTAAGTATTATTAGATAGTAGTATAAATAGTAGTTAGTAATAGTACGAATAGCCCTTTCTTTATAAATATAGTTAAGCTACGCCTATTACCGCCTATATATACCCCTATAATATATACCTTTAAAAGTAATAATTCTCGATTTATATTACTTTATTATAGATATATATAATATATCTAATATATATTAGCTATAAATAGTAGGAATACGTATATATCTAGATCTAGATATATCCGAGAGAATTCTAAGTCACGTGACTATATAGTAAGTATTATAAGGTAATAATAATATAAAGAGAAGGGCTATTTATATTACTACTAATTATTATTTATACTACTATCTAATAATATTTATTATACGATTATATAATTAAGGTTTAAAGTTTATTATATACGCCTAGAACTTTAGCTATACTTTAATTAAATATAGACCTTATAGCGTTTATAAATATAATTAAGTTACGTTTATTACTACTTATATATACCCTTATAATATATATTTCTAGAAGTAATAAATCTTCGTTTATATTATTTTATTATAAATATATAAGATAAATCTAATATATATTAGCTATAAATAATAAGAATATATATCTAGATCCTAATATATTTAAAGTTTTTCCACGTTATATAACTATATAGTAAGTATTATTAGATGGTAGTATAAATAGCAGTCGGTGGTAGTGCGAATAGGGGAAGGGCTAATGGTACTACCACCGACTGCTATTCGTACTACCATCTGACAATACTTACTATACAGTCACGTGACTTAGAATTATCTCTAATATATCTAGATCTAGATATATATTCCTACTATTTATAGCTAATATATATTAGATATATCTTATATATCTATAGTAGAGTAGTATAAACTAAGATTTATCACTTTTAAAAATATATATTATAGGGGTATATATAAGCGGTAATAGGTAGGGCTTAACTATAATTATAGGCGGCGATAGTTATAGCTTAACTATACTTATAGGCTCTATAGGGGCTATATTAAACTAGAGCTTAACTAAAGTTCCGGGTATATACGGCGTACTCTAGACCCGGATCACGTGACTGTATGGTAAGTATTGTTAGATGGTAGTACGAATAGCAGTCGGTGGTAGTACCATTAGCCCTTCCCCTTAAGTATGTTCATTACTACGTATTTATAGCTTCGTTCTTAATGACAAATACGTATATAGTAAATATTCCCCGAAGCTTATGAGGAAAGAAGGGTTATAAGATTTGGAATATCAAATTTTAGGGCTACTTATAGGCGCAAAACAGATATCCTCTAACTAAAACTTTAATGATATAGGGAAGGCTTTAACTATAGATGGTGCGAATAGCAGGTTGTGGTGGTGCGAGTAGCCCTTCCCGATGACTCGGAATAGGGCCAAGATAGCTCAAAGACAGCCCCGGGATAGTTCGAGCTACGTACGTATGATTATGCAGTCCGCTGTCTTGCCCTACGTATCCCGGGCCTCTCACGGACAGTTCAAGCCATAAGCGTAGCCGGTGACCCCTGGTACTACAAGGTGCATCATCCTGAAACCGTGTACGTAGGATGGGGCCAAGCGTGAGCTTGCAATGCTGAAGAAGTTGGCGCCTGAATACCGCCGCTACCGAACTCGAATCCAACGAGGAAGCATCTTGAGGAGAGAGTCTTCTTTCGCGACGCAACCTTCAAACCCATTGGAACCGGATGGCTAAACCCAGCGTA
>JAOSBN010151098.1:0-23876 GCA_027563595.1 Erythroxylum suave | reverse complement strand
ATCAGTGATTATGGAAGATTTAGCGACGCTCTGCGCTAGTCCGTCGGTAATAGTGCAATCAACTCACCGACGGACTGCGGTAACTAAAGTATGGAATGAACTTTACCGACAGAAAAAGATCCCCGTCGGTGATATATCTACTGATTCAACCAGTCCGTCGGTAACTAAAGTATGGAATGAACTTTACCGACAGAAAAAGATCCCCGTCGGTGATATATCTACTGATTCACCGACGAAAAATATATGTCCGTCGGTGAAGATATTTGTTCTTTTTGAATTTTACGATGGTGTCTTCTATTTGGTGATTGTGTTAATTCTCTTTTATCTACTTAGTTGTGTTTGATATTGGGATTATGCTTGATCCAAATTGACCACTTGCATTAACTTGCCCATTACACACACTAAGATGCATTCAACAAGATTTTAAGAAATGGATTTCATTGATTAAAACCCTGGACTTAAAGAGTTCTTTAAGGTTTATCTTTCGAAAACTTAGTGAATTTAGCTCACAAAAGATTTGTTTAGAACCATGATAGCCAAAGCTCGTTTTCAAGAGGACTTTATCACATTCGATTAGTGTTTGAATTTTCACTTTTCATTTCCCAAAAAGCCAAAAATACCCTTTTTATACACTTTTCTTTCATTTAGTTCAATTCAGTTAGTTTAATCAAAACAATCCAAAACCCCACTCTTAACTAATTTAGTTTCATGACATTTAGGTGAGCTTAAATCATTTTCTTTAGGTTCCGATTAAGTGAGATGACCCAGGGTTGCACTCTATATTGCAATCCTTATAATTAAAATTTTTTTTGATTTGGTTTCCAAGGGAGTGATCCAAAAACTCAACCACGCACCGATTAGGTTGAAAAGTCTAAAGTTTCCTAATGGTTATCTTTTAAACTTGGCAAGCTATATGGACATGAGGAAGTATAAATAATTTTGGATGATTGTTAAGTGTTTACGCAAAGGTTAATTCCAATTACATTTCAAAAGTTGCTACTGAATAAAGTATGGGAAGTTATAACAGAATTAAGTTTGGTTTTTAGAAGCTTAACATCATCTAAAATCAAGTTCACTAAAATGGAAAAACTAGAAAGGGAAATTCCAATAATTGTTTAAATTAGAAGGGATTTTTCCTCGAAGCTTCTTTTGTTGCATAGAGAATCTACCTATGGCTAAATGTGCTGGTCCATTTTAATTATCAATGGATGTATCCATTTGAAGGTAATTATATTAAATATTTAAATTGAAGTAATTACATGTTTTAATACCATAATTGTAATAACCCTATTCGCTAATATAGGTATTTGCATCACTTGAAGAATATCTCAAAAAGAAGGCTAGAGTTTAAGGCTCGATATGTAATGCTTATTTAATAAAGGAAAAAGGTACATTTTGTTCACATTATTTTGAGTCACATGTTCACACACAAGAGAAAGAAAAGTTCCTCATAATGACGATAGGGGAGGAACAGGTGATGCTGATGGTAATTTATCCATTTTCACATATCTTGGATGAACATATGGACGTTCAACAAGAAGAATGTTAATAGAGGAAGAAATAGAGGCTACCTATAGTTACATTTTATTGAACTGTCAAGAGGTTTGACCTTTCGTGCAGTAAGTAGAAATTGATTATTTGGGTTCTGAAATTTAGTGTTATTCACAACTGAAATACATAATTTTTTTTTCGATTATATGAGGAATGGTTACGAGAAAAGCGCTCGAGAAAACACAAGCTAATATCAATAAAGAAGTTGGAAGACACTTTTCTATATTGTTTGAGAAATATGTATGTTTTCACTTACAATTATTGAAATGATTCAATTATAAGATTAAAGTGTTTAAATGACATTATACTATTAATATAATAATTTCTTTTGTGTAGGCCTTAGAAAATCCAATAGAGAACAAGTTCATATGTGATCTTGCAAAAAGACCTTTGCAAACTATTAGATCGTATCCGATGTACTTCTTTAATGGATATAATTCTTGTATATCGTCATAGCATGGAAACAGTAAATATTAGAGTTTGCATACAAGGAGAATTGATGGATTACTATAGTAAAATTAATGAGATACTTAAAATTGAGTACCCAGCATTGATAATAAAGCGAAGTGTCATAATAAAGTGTGACTGGTTTAATCCTACTTCTGATGTTGGTACAAAAGTGCATAGCTGATACAATCTAGTTGAAATCAACTAGCAAAGAAGATTTTGACAATTTAAACCTTTGGTGTTCGCAATGCAAGCAATCTAAATTTATTACATCCCTTTTCTCAGCTTATGACGAGATAAGTTAGATTGGTTGGTCATTTGCAAAGTTAAACCTAGAGTTATTTTTTAATCACATGGAAAAGGAGAACAGAGAATTGAAAGTGAAGCATTTCAAGAAGATGTTTATGAAATAAATGCATCCGTTACATATGACGACAATGAACCTTTGAACGATCCAAATAATGAATATGTTGAAATTTCATCTGCAAAGGATGAGGTGGGCGAGAGATATAAAGAGAAGCTTGAGTTTGATTCTAATTCTTCAAAAAAAAAGATGATGATGATTTTGATTTACAATTAAACGCTGATAGCGATAATTTTTTATTGTAATAGAATATTATATTTAATAAATCAATTATTGAATCAACAATATGTTGTTATATATTGAATTGAAATTGTTATATTTCTGGAATATTCAATAAAATATGAATTCAAGGTTAAAATATACTGTCAAAGAGAAAATGGGATTTGATACGACCAAGGTTCAGACCACAATTTGGAGCCAATTACTGTCTAGTTAAAGCATCATATTCTATAGCCGAAGTAGATGTTACTACACTTGCAAATGAGGCATCACCTTCTGTACCTGCTAGTACACCATCCACCACCCCTATACTGACAAAGATATTAGGGGTAAATGATGCGATGAAGGAGGTGGCCTCCAGCCTGAAGCTGAGGGAGTTAATGGAAGAACTTACACCACAATTGTCAACAATCTGTAAGTGAAAATACATGAAGCACCATATTTTTATAATTAAGTTATAGGTTCAAATTTAAAAATGATATAAAATTAATTGTTTCAATATTAGGTGGATTCTATCTAGATCGTGCTCAAGAAACATGACATCCAAATTAAAGGAGAAGATTGATCTTAAGGGTTATATATGGAAGAATATCTCTTAGGTTACAAAGGATTTTTCTTATCAGGAGTTTGAGGTACAAAATTTTTTTATTTTAATTGATTTTATACATTAATTAGATAAATATTGTAGATTATATGTACTTGTCATATATTTTTTCTTTTTTTCAGAAATAATTTTTTGAGATTCCGAATTTGACGCAGTCATTTATAAAGTATGGGAGAGATGAGCATATACACATTATCATAATTTTGTTGGTATGATACAATAGTTTGGTGTATGAATGCCTTATATTTTTGAACAAATACGGAGTCATTGGCAGTAGTATTAGACATCACTCGAGGCAATGTCCATTTCAGAGTATAATTCTACCAACAAACATAGAGGACCAGGGGGAAAGAGTCTTCCTGTATATATTGGAGGATCTATTACCCACCACGAGCATGCAAAGAGGCTTGTAAATATCTACACTTTACACTTGTATTCTGTATTTTTACATTGATGTATTTCAATTTAAGTTGATGTGTGAATTTTGGAATGAAAATATGTGTATTATGGAGAATGATAATGTTGTAAATGTCTAGTGTCATATATGATTGGGTTATTGGGTTACTTTATTTGTTCAACAAGGGGTAAATATCATAAAAATAGAGGAAATTCTGTCGAACTTTTTGAAAATTGTATTTCACTTATAACATTTTATTCTGATGTAGGAAAAGCCTATGGACATGAAGCCTACACCCTGTCAACTCTTTTTACACACTCAGACTAAGAAGCATGACGGTGTGACCTTCATTAACACAAGATGTAGAGAACTAAATGTATGTGAAATTTATGCTTTAATATTAATGCTTAATAAATATCACTTGTTAACATAAACATTGCCTTCTGATAAGACCAAATGCAAGAAAGCATGCAATGATAGTCTCAGCAGTCTAAAGATGTTGATGAGAATTATGTAGTGGGTGGTAAGGACCATCATAAGGATATTCAATTTAGGTTCATTTGCAAACACATGTTATTCGCAATTCTCCATATCCAATATGGCATCATCTAGTAGGTGGTCCGTACCTCATTGAAGTCTATGAGCTTCAGAACACAGTACAAGCACTGGAAACTCAGTTGCAACAGTCAATGGAGTATATAGCCCAACTCTATAACGAGGTAGATGAGTTGAAAGGGATGGGCAGCACCTCATCATAAAATTCAGAACATCCACATTCACCAAATGAAGAGCGTAGTTGTAGTCACCAAATGAACAGTTGTTAACTACTTATTGTTGTACAATTAAGATAATTTTTTATTATCAATTAAGATAATTTTTACTTCATATCATCAATCAACCTTTTGTTTTAACAAATTAAATGTAGAAACAAATCAAAATATTATCAATAGATAAATGTATAGATTATGCATCAATCATAAGATTATCGAATAAAATTAAATGCAGGGAAAAACTTTTAAAAATAGCATCAGTCTATTTACCAATGGAAAACAAAATTTTTTCGGTAAAATGTTATCAATTTATTGTCGCATAATTAATCTTCGTCGGTGCAGTTATTCATAAATTTACCGATGGAGATTCCAAATTGATCACTAAATATATTGATGGACAAGTTTTCATCCATTCATCGCTAAATTTATTGACTGAAACCAACTTTCCGTCAAAAAATATAGCGATGAAAAATAAAATATCCGTTAGTAAATTAGCGATGGAAAATCTATCATCTGTCAGCAATTATTACTTATAGCCACTTCTCTGACGACTTGCTCCGTCTGTAAATTTCATTGTAAAATTAGCTTACCGATGAAATATCTACACTTTCCACTGGTAATGTTCATCACTAAACCCTATTTTTCTCATAGTGAGGGCAAATAAAGCTCAAGGGGGCTTATCAAAAAGGAAAATCATATAATAGGTAGACTATTTGGCTAATGTAGTTTGGAAAAGCAAAGAATGCCTAATCATATCCATATTAATGCATATGATAAAAATATGGTCTTGAATAGAAATTCAAGGCAAAATCAGGATGTATATGTCATGAAGGTCATACATTATGAAAAGACAATGAGACTGATATGAATGTGTCAGTCTAATAAGGCTCAAAATCTCACTAGCTTTGTCTACCACTACTCACTACTCTTCATAATGTACAATGACCAATCTCAAGAGTAAAGGTATATGCTAAAGATGCTATGAAATTCTCTAGTTAATTTACACATTAATCATGGCTATATAATCCTAGAAGTAATAGAAAAATAAGAAAATGTTTGTTTTGTTGTTTTATTCTTTCTCTCATTTTGATTGAAAACTTAAAACAAGTAAAAACAAACAAATTCAAAAAACACTGAAGCCTATAAAAACTAATGTGAAAAAGTAAAGGAAAAGAAATTTACTTCCCTTGGGTTGCCTTCTAAGAGGCACCATTGTTTAGGGTCACTGGCTCGACTCCTTCTTCTCCTCACCTGACAAAATTGTGATCTTCAGGTATTATAGTTAGCGCCACTTCTATGCAAGGTTGTTTCAAATAGGACCTTAGTTGATCATCATTCTCATTTAGTGTCTTCCCTATCCTTAGACTTTTGTTCTCTATTGAATCCATGCTTTCTTGAAAGACTTAAATGTCTCTTCACCTTTTTCTTCCATATTTAATTCCTCCAACCTATAAGGTAAAAGTAAAGAGTCATTCTCAACAACAGAATGGAACTCACTATTTACATCCAAGCTAAAATATATAGCTTTTTCTACCTCGAGCTCCTCCTTAACTTCTTCCACACAAGCAATTCCTTGAGTAATGCCCTTAAAATTCTCAAGCTCCTCATCACTTCATAAAATTTCCACAAAAATTTCTATTGGGTACACCTTAGGTTGATACAGCTGCTCCTCTTCACTTTGCAGTTCTAAATGATTGATATCTCTCCATCAAGGTACTGCATCTTGCTAGAACCATTTCATATCCCGATGAAATTGCAAAGTGCTAACAGCTACATTATCAACTAATTCTTCCAAGGATGCATCTGAGTTTTGTTGGCTCCACCAATTTTGGAAACTAAAACAAAATTTCCTTTCATCCTGCTAGAATTGTTGGATATCCTATTAGGTATATTGTATACTCTCTTAAAGTTGCTGCATACACTATTGAAATTGAAGATTGTTAGCATTACAAATCTTGATATAGTAGTCTAGAGATGTACTTAAATCTTAATAAAAAACTTCTAATTTGTATGGGAATTGTTTTGCATCCTGCAAACTATCATGGAATTAATTTTGTTGATTATCCATCCAAAACTAAAGTTAGATTGATTAGTCCAACCTTGGTTATAGGATTGAGAGTTAGAGTTAAAGAAAAGTTACTTCCATCCATTTTTTTAAATCACAAACATGAAACAGAACAGTGAAAGAATCATAAAATAATTGAAAGAAATTAATTACAAACAAATATATACAAAACACCAATTAAAATCATAAGCAAAAACTAAAACATTGTGCTCTCTAGCAATGGCATCAAAATTAACAACGCGTAGTAAAACTAGTCAAAATAAACTAGACCTACTACTGTAGCAGTGGTGAGTCTAGGTTGATCCCATAGAGAGTGTTTGTAAAGTTACTGAAATGAAAATAATAGGTGTTTAGGTTTAGGGGGTTTTGGTTTTAGAAATACGAAAATAAAATAAAGTTAAACTAACAAAAGCAATTTAAAGAAAACATGAAAAAATGATAAAAGTGGGGAATTCGGTAGGGACCCGGTTCTTTGATTCATTCTCGACCTACACCCTAATTAAACATATTTCAATGATTTTTCATTCTCAAACCTCTCATAGTAACTATTAATCGTGGGTTAATAATTGACGCAAGTTTTCCCTTAGGTAGTGTTTAATCAAGATATAATCGTTAATTAAACCTAACTACCAAATAACCTAGGATATGGTCTCTATATTCAATTGGGCAATAGCAATATGAATTAGGAAAACTGAATAATCAAGGCAACAACCACATATGATGCATCATTTAACCTAGGTTATGTTATCCATAATGACTACAAATCATCAATTGCTACGCATGAATTTCAAATATAACAATTACGGATTATATCAAAATTCTATAAATGGGTTTATAAATAAATGATCAAATGAATGCATTCAAATCATCTTTTCAACCCAACGGGTTCATACACAAATAATTGAACAATAACAAAAAACAATTATCCATACACAAAAACGAAATCAATTAATATAGGATTACACAATCAATTTCTAAAAAGAGAAAGAAACAACAAAAACTGTGAAATACATTTAACCCAGGTCGTTAGTATCGATGTCGCCTCCAAATCGACATCAATGTTGCCTCCAAACTAACATCAGAAAGTTAACCCTCTATGGGTCTCCAAAAGATCATAGGTTTGCCCTTTAAAAAAGTCCTAATCGAAACCCCTAAAATGAAAACACCCAAAAAAAAAGAAGACTCCTCCTATAGCACCTCCCTTCTCTTATTTACGCTACTCTCTATTTTTTGATTAGTTTTTTGGTCCACTCTTACTATTATCTTCTTATTAAAAACATACATACCTATTAAACGTCTACGTTTCACAGACACTGCATGAAATGCAATCAATTACATAAACAACTATGTTGTTTGCTGCTCTTCTTATCTTCTCCTACCACGCTGCGTTTTGGGGCTATTGGTTGCTGCTAGCATGTAACGCTTCTCCTACTGTTGTTTTGTTTCTTCATCTACTGCTAAAACACCTACATTGCTTCTTTCTTCTTGCATTCTCCACCTTCCAAATTCATGTTCAGCATAGCCCTCATGTTCTTGCATGAAACATACATAACTTTTGTACTTCTTTGCTGTAAGCAACTTTGATTTTCCTTATTTGTGTTTTCATTTTTTTTGTATTCTTCTAGTATTTTAATTTTCTTCTTCTTGCTCCATGAAGACAAGTGAAAATTAATCTTTGGAAAATGACCCAAATATTGTGCTTTCGATCTACTTTAACTTCTTTAATTCCGAATTGTGCCTAAAATCAAATATGAGTCAAAGTGAGTATTTTATCACTAAGTGTTATGAAATAATTAAACAATCAATTAAGCACATATCAACCTTTTTGGTTGTTTTTAAGACAAACTGAGCAGAAAGATACCACATGTGATATAATTTGCTATATTAGTATATTATGGTACTAGTAGGTGGTTTAGCATCATCAAGGATTCACCAAGGAATCACTTATTAACTCTATTGTAATTCCCCTCCTTTAAGATAGGATAGGAGATCAATCGCCAAGTTTTCTTCTCCCTTGTTATCTCTAATCTTAATATCAAATTCTTATAGGAGAAGCACCCAATAGATAATCCTCAATTTTGCATCTTTTATGGCAAAAAGACACCTCAATGATGTATGGTCAGTATAAATGATTACTTTAGATTCCAAAAAGTAAGATTGAAACTTGTTGCAAATGAATACAACTACTAAAAACTCCTTCTCAGTAATGGTGAAATTTAGTTGGGCTCCCATTAATGTCTTGCTTGCGTTGTAAAAAACATGCAACCTTTTGTCCTTCTGTTGCCTGGCCACACACAACTTAGTTATTAGCATTATACATGACTTCAAATGGTAATAACCAATCCATTGATGTCAATATTGGTGTTGAAGTAAGTGCCTCCATTAACGTGTTAAAAGCAGGTAAATAATTATCATTAAAAACAAAAGGTACATATTTAACTAAAAGGTTAGTTAAAGGTCTAGCAAAAAGAGATAAATCCTTTAAAAATTGGCGATAAAGTCCGGCATGTCCTAAAAATGCACAAACTCCTTTGACATTAATAGGTGGTGGAAGCTTCTTAATGAACTTCATTTTGACTATATTAGCACGATTTCTTATGTCCCTAAGTTATACCTTCATGCAGTATAAAGTGACATTTCTTCCAATTTGGAACCAAATTTTATTTTTCACATATTTAAAGAATTCAATCAAAATTTATTAATGTTACGGAGTTTCCTACAAAGGAATGTAAAAAGGTGCTTCAACAAGAAGTAAACACCAAGGTGCAATGGTATAAACTGGTTTGGGACCATGACATCTTTTAGCTATGCCTGCATATTATGGTTGTGTATATTGAAAAGATGAGGAACTAATAACAAAATCAAATATATGAATCTCTACAGAACATGTAAGTTATGCAAGGAAAAAGAAGAGACCATATATCATCTTATGGCTGAATGCACTTTTTCTAAATGCATATGGTTAAAATTATAGGAATTGAAGAATTTCAATAACTAACTGGAAAGGCATATGGAAAAAATTTACTGGAAATCAAACCAAGAACAAGACATATTATAAGGTGATAAACATGATCCTTGTATTAATAATATACTTTTTGTGGAAAGAAAGAAATGTAAGAGTATTCGAAGAAGAGCTAAAGACACAAAAGTAAGTTCTGTATAACATAATAGTACATTGTAGAATGAATATAGTAGTCAAAGGACTAGAGAAAAAATTCTTATAGGAAATGAAGACTAGATGGTTAATCAATTACAAATTACTTTGAGCACAATGGAGGAAGGATTCCACCTCCTTACAAGAGTGAAAGATAAAAAAAGAGAGTAACTGAACCAATATATACTGCAATGGATAAACTATATAGTATGGGTGGAATGCTCAGTACTAAAGAGTTGAAAATGTAAAACAGACTATGTTTTTACAATTTTCATGAGATTAACTCAATTATATTTAACTTTTGAAAAAAAAAGAAAAGAAATAACAAAATGATTGTTTATGGCATTAAACTAAATTGATATTACTACATTGTCACTACAGTTGAGTTGAACCAGTTAAATGGCATTTACATTGTCATTAAATCTTGTAACTTTCAAAAATATATGTGTAAAAGAAATTTTACTTACAGATAACATGATAGGATTCAAACATATTTGTATGATTAATCAACTTAATTAAATTAATTTTTGAATTATTTTCATAATCTATAGGATAAGAGAGAATTTTAAATTTTGTAGAACTCCTACTTGTTCTTCACTGATTTTAATTTTTTCTTATCCATTAACAACATGATTTTTGTAGGTGATTTCAATTGCATTTACATTTTAAAGAAGTAGAGTTATATAATGTTTTAAAGGGCTACTGTAGTGTTTTCAAATAATGTATAAGAGATATTTAGATGGAGGACCTAACTTTTGGAGGTAGCTCTTTCACATGGTCCAATAAGCCCAGAGGTTCCTAGTTTATAAGAAAGAAAATGGATAAGAGCATACCTGATCTTAAATAGTTTTAGAATTTTCCTAACAAAATTATAATGTTTCATAACTCAAGATGCTCTAATCACTCACTTACCATTGCACATCCTATATAAACAAACCTATAAGATCCCTATTTTGATTCAATAATTATTTGTGTGATGTAACAATATTTGAATTTGTTGTAAACAGGGGTATCAATGCAAGAATGAAAGGCACTATGCAATTCAAATGCTTTAGAAAGATCCAAAGGATAAAGGAGGAGCTTATTACACTTAATAAGGAAAGATTTGGCAGTACTAATCATCCATTGAGCAATGCCATACAGCTCTTAAACAAGGTACAAACTATTCTTAACTCCATTAATCCTACTCTTCATGACCTTTAAAACAAACACTTCTAGCCTATAGCCTACTACAACTCAACATATAAGATGATTTCAAAAATCCTAGTTAATAGGATGAGAATAGTATTGCCAACTAATATTGTCTAACAACAAGGTGCTATATCACAAGAAGACAAATTAGAGAAGCATCCTAATCATATAGAAGTTTCTTATAAACTATTCAGGGAGAAAAAGAAGAAAAAATTACACCATAAAAGTGGATTTTCAAATGGCATACAATTCTATATATTGGAATTTTATTACGAATTGTCTAAAAGCCTAAGGTTTTTATTAGGTGGATAAAGTAATGCATCACAAGCGTCTATTTCAATATTTTAGTTATTAGAGTACCTAAAAAATGATTAAAGGCTTGAAATGCTTAAGATAAGGAGATCCTATCTCACCATTTGTGGTCTTCGTAGTTATGGAGGTTTGTAGTAAGTTGCTAGAAATAATTGTTCAAAGAAGTAAAATATCCAAACATCATTCTAAATGTAAAAGGAGTGGAATCCTAATTATGAACTTTATAAATGATCTGCTCCTTTTTCAAAGGCTAATATTCAAAAATTAATTTCCACTCTCATAACTTCCTTAAAGATTGATGATATTAACTTTGGTGTTACTAATGAAAGTCCTCGTTGAGAATTTCCCAAGATATTAGTAAGAAATTTGACTTGAGTATGATGGGAGAGCTTAATTTCTTTCTTAAACTTAAATCAAGGAAATGAATGATGGTATCTTCATCAATCAAGCAAAGTGCATTAAAGAATGAATCAGGTGCTTTATAATGGATCAATATGGTTAGCTAATACTATTACAACTAAGTTAACAAAGATTAAGAGGCAAGTCCATGATTTCTCTCTTACTTCTTCTTACCATAAACAAGCCCATTATATTTAATGTTTGTTTGCTAGATTTCAGTTTAATCTAAAAAAGTCATCTTTATGTTGGGCCCCAATTTTTTTATTTATTTTATTAAGCATGATTTAAATAAATTTTGTGGTCTTGTTTGATAAATCATTTTATTTCGAGTTTAATTGTTATGTCAATTTTGGGAGGATTTATTTCATAGATTGATGATATTAGAGTATTAATGTTGTAAGGTGATATAAGGGCATTTTTGGAAGACCACTTAAGTTAAATAGACATTAGGTATAAATGGAAGGGAAAAGTGGGAATTTCACACTCATTAAAGGTATAAAAAGGGAAGGGAAGAAAAAATTGTTGTCTTGCATTTTAGAGAAGAAAAATTTTGGGTGAAAGAAGAGAGAAACAGAGAAGTGGAGAAAAGAAGAAAAACAAGCTAGGGTTGGAGATTCTTGAAAATTTTGAAGACTTTGAGGCTAAAACAAGTAAGTATGAGCATTAATCCTCCTCGATTGTTAGATGAAGCATATTTAGGGTTAGTTAGAAGTGAATATGTGTAGGAAGTTGTTGATGAATGGTTTGTATGAATGTTTGTGTTTGTTTAATGATCAAAAGTAGACTTTGAATTTGTTGTGAATGATACTAGGTAGGAATGAAGCTGGAAATGAAGTAGAAAAGATGGGTTAGTGTTAAGATGGGTTATATGTGAAATGTGGGAAGTAAAAAAGATGAAAAATGTTGCAAACCTCGTTCTCAGAGTAGGTTTCTGGATAATTTCACCGCGGAAAACTTTTGGGTTTTGCCACGGTGAACTCAACGTTCCATCACAAAACATGCTTTGGTATTTTGGGTATAACTTTTGGTGTAGTTATCCAAATAGACTGATTTTTGATTTTTTGTAAACTAGAGACATAGGGATACAAATTTTGCTAGGGAATTGAGTCTAAATTTAGTCTCTAAGCATTTCAATTTCGAGATGGAAGTCGAACATAGAATTTTGTTTCAACATGAGAAATAGTTTGAATTGTTGAGGTATGACTTTCTGATTTCTAAACCAAATTGAATGAAATTTTGTTTATTGTTTAAGAAAATCAAGTAAGGTAAGAGAGGTAAGAGAGGCAAGAGAAGCAAGAGTAAATACATCCCTAAGCAAGTTTATAAGCAAGGAATTCAAGGTGGGTACATTTTTATAATAGAGTAAATAAGTCACTAATTGCTTTCTTTGAATCAAAGAAGCTTAATGGTTGCAATTGCATCATAGATGTTGCATTTATTTTCTCTTAGTTGGATTGTGAAATTGTTATATGTTTGGGACGTGAATTGTGTTGATGATTTATGAAAAGATTTTGAAAATGATTCTTTTTTAAAAGATGCAAGTTTATGAAATCAGGTTTTCGGAAATGGTTTTTTTTCAAAATATCTCATGTGCATGAAAAACAAGTTTCAACAAGGTACCATTTGGGCAAATTGTTTTCGATTCATGAATTACATGATATGTGGGTTAGGTGTAATCCATTCAAGAATGTCACGTGCACGTTGACTAAGAAAAGGCTTCTCCCACCTGCCCGTAAGTGGCATGGAGCTACTTCATGGACTCCCTCATATTTACGTCTACATAAGACCACTATATGGAATTGCAATAGTATGTCAAGTTTTACAACTATACAGGACCATTAAGTGGAAATGTGTAGTTTGTCATGTTCATGGATTTACCCAAACCATTCTGATGTGCTTTTGAAATATTAGCAAGTTTGATGTATACATGATTTATAATTGCTCATGAACTATTTGATAAAGTGAGAATTTTGAGAAATAAGTGTTTGGTGACTTTTCATGCAAAAATTATTATGGTTTCCAAAATGTATAATGGCAATGAGTTTTGAAAATGGTTTTCGCTTGTTTCTCGATTATAAATCTGTTATCCACGAGCTTTAAGCTCACCCCTCCCAAATTCCATCCCATCTTTAGGTGAGGAGCAAGAGATCGAGTAGTCAAGGGTTATGACATCAATCCAAATTTACATACTTTTGAATTTTGAGTTAGGTTTTGGAAATTTACTGGTTTAGTTGTATTTCAATTATCTTTTGTATTTTTGGATTATGAAGTAAATGATGTATTGTAGCTTGAAATGTCATTAAACCTTTGTAAAACTCCTACTTTTGATATTAATGAAATATATGTTTAGTTTTTTCTATGATTTTTCATGCTTTCGCAAAGTATTCGATTATGGAAATGAGATTAAGATTTTAAGAAACTATTTCTGGTTATATTCTTATCCATTTTGTTTTTGGGTTGAATTGATGAATGTGGCTGAAGGATTTTTAAGTTTGTATTTTAATAAGATAAGTAGTTTAGGTTGTGGGTTCTACCATAAGGGTTTTCACTGCAGCGAAGTCAGGAGTTCGCCATGGTGTAATTAACCCTAAGTTCTTTAATTTTGTTGACGTGGTGAGTTCGCCGTGGTGAAGATAAAATTTTAGGCTTGCCATGGCAAAGTTCAATCACTCGTCGCCGCGTAAAATGCCCGAAGGTTCCAAGGGATTTTTCCAATATGTTCACCGTGACAAAGGTCGCTTTTGCTTCCAAAGGATCTTTCTTTCAACTCTTCCAATTTCTAAGCCTCCCTCTATGCTCAAGCTTCATGATCCCATGTTCAATCTTGGGCTCTGGAAACGGGGTCCAACATTTTATTCAATAAGCATATACTTAGATACCTATATGGTACCATATTAATAGGACTTTAGTATCTCAAAGAAACAATTTTTATTTGGTTGGATATTAATATGCAAATTATATCGGTAGTATTTAGATAGGAAGAGTACATTTGGTATTTTTCAATCTAGAGAATGCATTAGTGTTATGGTTTAGTAAGAAATAAAATTTGATTGCTTTATCAACTGCAAAATCCAAATATGTTGTCGTTGGTAGTGGTTTTATACAAATGCCATAGCTTAGAAAATAACTTGAAGATTATATGGACCTCATGATGATACCAACTAGGTATGATATCATTGTAGACATTTACCTTACAAAGAACCTTATTCATTACTCTGGAACTAAGACTATGGAAACTAAATGTCATTTTCAATAAAGATTATGTGTTAAATGCGGATATTTAGCTAAAATTTATTGATACATCATGTTAATTTGAAGATGTAAGCACTAAATCAATGAGTGATGATATATTTTAAATGATTAGGATTGAAGTTTAATTTAAACTTATATATTACAAGTATATGAATCATATCTTGTAGTATAAAAAAGTATCGTTATTACGAAGATTGTATTAGTCACCCAACAATTCTTGTAGCACTTTGTTTAAGGTCTAAACTAAAGAAGTTGATAATTGAATAATTAAACAAGTTAGAGTGAAGTTGTTGATTAATCAATGATGAAAAATTAGGAATTACTTTCTATCATTATTTTGTCTCACTTTACCTTCTTCATTTAATAATACACATCCATAAATATCTAATAATTATAATTACCCTCTCTCAAGATCTAACCAAGTAATACCAATTAAATAGATAATAATCGAATTACAATTTCTAGATCTATCAAAACTCTTACTAACTATTAATTTGATTTGAAGTTATTTTAGAGCTAACTAATAAGCAATTAAAATCTCTTTCCAATTGCCTATTAATGGTGTTTATAGGTCTATTATGTTACCAGCTCTTACTATACAATACAACACAGATAATTCAATCTAACCTCTTTATTCAGATCAAATATAAAATAATAAACACCATAAAGTATATCTTTATTAAGTCATGAATATAAATTTTAATAAACAGTTTAACATTAATCTCTCTAATAAGTTTAGAAATCCATAAATGAGACTATAAAGTGTTTAGCATCCCTCTAACATACTAAGTAGCTTTTTATCAAAATTTATTTAATTTCCTAACATATTACTAAACTGATTAATGGACTTCATAAGGATAGATATAAAGGGGATATCAACCTTGTAAATAGTAATAAATCATCTAAAAAGCCAAGTTGAAGAGTTTTAGCTTACTGCATTTCTTATGGCACTTAAAATTTAAAATTTAAGCAATGATTTAGTTTAAAACCTATATAAAAATCGACAATAGGTATAGGGATAGAGGAGCCACTTTCCTAAGACCTCTTTCCTTGAACCTTTGAGTATTTACCATAATGTTATAGGTAGTGGTAGTTATGCATTCTCTAATTCAACTTAGAAAAGCCCATGTTATAAAAGACCAGTTAATTGAATCGAATGTCTTTTTGAAATCAAATTTTAAGGCATACATTTTCCCTATTTCCTTTCTTATAGCCCTTGAAGATTTTTTGGGTTATTATAATGTTGTCCCTAACATTCTTCCTTAAATGAATTCGCCTTAAGATTTAGAGATAATATAAGTCAAGACAGGTTGCAGTCTAGCTACTAGCATCTTTGTAATGATTTTGTATATCGAATTGCAATAGGATATAGGCAAAAAGTCCCTCATTTTATTTGGAGTAGGAGACTTAGGGATAAGGAAAATATGGGTAAGATGGAATATTTTTAGCATAGTTCCTTTGTTGAAGAATTCCAACACTACTTTAGATACTTAATCCCCTATCCATTGCCATACAAATTTGAAGAAGTGTGTATTCAATCCATCAAGGCTTAAGGACTTGTTTCTATTAAGTCCTTTGATTGTTTCAACTATATTTTTCAGCTCAAATCTTTTCATAAGATAGTTATAGTATTCTTTAAAGATAACATTCCTCAAGAAGTTTTACAAGATGTGACCTTGAGTATCATTTGTTGGCCTAATGCCTAGCTAATTTATGAAGTATCCCCTAGCAATGTTTATAATTTCTAGTTTATCCTATTGTTTAGCTCTAGATTCATCCTCATTGCAACTTAGTATGTTTTTGTTTCCCTATTCCCTTTCTTTTATAGTTTGATGATAAGATTTCAATGTAGGGAGATACCCCTTTTGAGCTCCATTTTTCATTTGCTTTAGTCTTAGGTTTTGAGGGTTATATCTTAACTTCATTTCAGTCTCTATTAGTGATTATTTTACTAAGTTGAGGTCCTATTTGTTGGATTGTGAGTTTTTCCTATGCAAGGCTTTGAGATTATTTTTGATAGTTATAAGCTTTCTGTAGCATTTCAATTGCTTATGACCTGCTATATTATATTCAAGCCTACCTCAATTGCTTCCTAAAATCAGTAAATAGTTGAGGAATCGAAAGAGAGTATTCTTGTTTTGAGTAGTAGTGAAATTAGAGACCTTTATAAGGTAGTGATCAAATACTATGGGAGACCCAAAATTAGCCTTAAAATATTGAAACTATAACATCCATTTTGGTTAACAAGTGCCTAGTCTAGTTGCTTCGTTAAATGCCAATTTCCTTTTGGTTATTTGTCTGAGAGAGAAAATTACCTTGAAATCTCAAGCCAGTAACTTTTAGGTTCTCCAAGCAAGTTTAGTAGTCTTCACAGGAAACTATGTTATCCACTTCCCAAGAGATTTATAGTGATACAAGATTAAATTAAAGTCCCCAAATATTATCCAATGTATGTTTGATAAATGCTTAATTAATTATGAAATTATTCCATAACTCTTAGTGATTATTGACATGAAATTGCTTAAGATACTCACTTTGATTGATATGTGATTTTAGGCACGATTTAAAAGAAAAGAAGTTAAAGTGAGTCAGAAGCACGATATGTAGATCATTTTCTGAAGATTAATATTCACTTATCTTCATAGAGCAAGAAGAAGTAAATTAAAGCAAGAAGAAACAAATTCAACCTAAAAGAAGTGGAACTATAGCAGCTGGAAAAATAACATGAGAAAAGAAAAATATCAAAACGACGTTGGAAGCATGAGTAAGAAGCTAGCAACATGGGAAGCACCAAAATGCTAGCTACTAGAAGATAAAACGCAGCTCACATGTACATTGCATGCAGTGCATAAGTAGGAGTAAAACGACATGTAATAGGAGTAAAACAACATACAACAACTGCCAATAAGAAGCATGGATGGATAAATGCAGGCATTGAATAAAGGCCAAAAATGCATAGTATGCAGATAAAAATGATGTAATGTAAACATGAGGGACCAAAGCACCAAAACACACAGTAATAAGTAGTGAATAGTGAAGTGGACCAAGAATTAAATTGGATAAATAGAATAGGAGCATAGAAGAGAGGGTAGCATAGGTTATAAACAAAATGGAGAGAAGAATAGAGGGAGACGTTAGCAAGAGACTTTCAACTGAAGCAAAATGGAGAATAAATAGGCTTTTTAGGCTGAATCGAGGGGGAACTTTGGGAGCTTCAAGAGAGCATGAAGATGGAGATGAGCTCTCCACCATGAGGAGACCTATGGAGGGGTACCTTCCCGACCCTAGTTTAGAGGCAACATCAATAACAATGACCCGATTAAGCATTCTTTTTTTGTTTTAATTGTTTCTTTATCTTTTTAGAAATTGATTGTGTTATCCTATGCTAATTAATTTGGGTTTTTTGTATGGATAATCGTATTCTCATTATTGTTCAATTATTTGTGTATGAACCCATTGGGTATTGTGAAAAGATGATTTTAATGCATTTATGAAATCTTTTATTTGTAAAGCCATTGCTAGAATATCGATATAATATTTAATTATTATGTTGAAAGTCATATGTAGCGACTAATGATTCATAATCACTAGGGATAACATAACCTAGGTTAAATGACGCATTGTATGTGGTTATTACCTTGATTAATCAATTATCCTAATTCATAATGCCACTACCCAGAATCTAGAGATTGCATCATAGGTTATTCGATAATTAGGTTTAATTAGTAATCTTATCTTGATTAAACACTACCAAAGGGAAAACTTAGGTTAATTATTAACCCACAATTAATAGTTGCTAAGAGAGGTTTAATAACAACAAATCATTGAAATATGTTTGATTAAGGTGTAGGCTGAGATTGAACCAAAGAAACTATCCCTACCAAATTCCCCACTATTGTCATTTTTTTACATGTTTTCCTTATACTGCTTTTGTTAGTTATTTTAGTTTCATTTTATTTTCTCATTTCAAAAACCAAACCCCCTAATCTAAGCACTGATTAATTTCATTTCAACAACTTTTCACATACGCTCTTGGAATCGACCTAGACTTACCACTGCTATATTAGTAGTCTTGTTTTTTTTTAATAGCATTACGCGGCACTATTAGTGTCCATAATTAAAGCCATAAGATTAAGTTCCTATCACAAAATTTCTTTATAAAAGCTTGTGTTAAAGGTATATACAAAACTTATGCATAACCTTTGGTTGGTATCTTCGTAAGTAAGCCAAAGATGAATAGCTTGAGTACTAGTCTTTTAGGCATATATTTCTACTTGCTTTGGGTTTGCAACCAACATAATTCTACCATTGTAATGATCTTTATAGTTGGTAAAAACTTCCAATGTTTATGTAAGAACCACATCTCACCACACCTTGCCTACTTAATCTTTATCTCCAAAAGGCCACATAAACATGTCTTAGTCAAGCTAATATATTCTTTAATAGATAATTGTTTGTTAGGGTTAGTCAAACCCCTCAAAATCCAAGAATTTGCAAGTATAGATAAAAAAGTTTTCTTTTTTCAAATCACAACTCCCTTAAGAGAATTTGGATTCCTATAAGGAGGAGATTTGAACATGGAAATTACTAGGAAATCATGCAATATAATGTTATAAAGCTAAACTTAGGGAAAAGGAATCAACCAAGTTCAGTAATAAGGGACCACATAGCGAAGGATAAGGATAGGGCCCTAAACTCCCCTTACAAACCAGCTAGTCTAATACTCCTATTAGATCATAATCTTATCGCAACTTCCCTATCTAATGGAAGTAATTAGTTAGAAGAGCAAGATAGGATAACTATGATAAGGGGTAATAGAGATAAGCTAGACACTAGTGAAGATAAAATGTGCTCAACACCTTTAACTCCAACCAACTTTAAAGAACCTTAAAGGAAAGAGATGCTTATTAACCAGAACTTGAATGATCACAGTCACTTTCATATGATGAAGTAAAAGAAATCAGCAAAGAAAAGAAGGGTAACGTTCCTTCACCATCCAAATGATCATTTCCTGGAATGTTAAAGGGAGAAGTTTCCGCTTAAAACAATTAGCTTTAAGGAATTTTATATTGGGGCATAAATGTTATAATATTGATCTCTTAGAAATCAAAACGTGAAAAGAGAAATGCAAGAATTAGAAAGACTGGGAGCGAAATGGAAATAGATTACTAACCACCGTAATCACTCTTATGGCAGAATAAGTGTAGTTTATGGTGAAGATAAGGTAAAGAAAGTTTAATATAAGATCTCTGATTAGATGATACATTTAAAAATTATATTGATACAAGAGTTAGATAAGGTTCAGGCAAGCTTTGCTTATGCTTATAACTATTTTTTTCCAAAGAGCCACACTCTGGTCTAAGCTTAGGGGGTTACATTCAAGCTAAAACTCTACTCAGCTCATCCTTAATGACTTTAAACATATTTCATCCATATAAAGCTAAAAGGAACAACTGCATCATTAATCACTCTAATGATTTTAGGGATTATGCAGTAGATATAAAGGTAACAGATCTTAGAATGCAAGGGGATTTCTACACATAGTGTAACAAATAAAAGGATATATGGTTTTGAAGGAAAAAGCTCGATAAAGCCTTATTCAAGGCTTAATTCATTAATTCGTTATTCTCAAACCATTCACCCATCTTGGTACACTTAACGAGATATGCCTTTATAAGAACATCTTTATTATGATGTAATTTTTTTTTCAAAATTGGATGGCTTTGAGAAAGCAGTGATTAGAGGAATCAATACGAACATCCAGTGGTGTAAACTATTAATTTATGTTGAGAAACTTGCCAATGTAAAGAAGGAGTTAAAGTAGTTAAATGATACGAGGATCAATAACATATATACACTTTCTAAATGCTAATGATAAACTTAAAAGGTTATAAAGCCAACTTTGCCTACATCCAAAGAACCTAAATATTTACCTAGAAGAAAGGAAGCCCTTCAAAACTACTTTCAAGACATAAACATCAATAACTCTTTATGAAAATAGAGATCACAAGTGCTTTGGTTAAATAACAGTCGTAAAAACACAAGTTTCTTCCATAGAACAATAATGTTAAGGATAAATCTAAATAAAATATTTTCCTTAAGTAATGGATACTGTACTATTGTTATACAATTGGGGACCCTTTAAGAAACTTACAATTACTTCTCAAAAATACTTGGTGCTCTAGCTCAAAACCTTTTCTTTTGTATAACTAATATTTCCTTCATCAAAGACAAACTATAACAGAAAGAGATAGACCTTCTTATCAAACCATTCATTAAAGCAGATGTAGAGGAAGAAATTATATCTCTTAATCTTGACAAAGTGCTAAGGCCTCATGGCCTAAATGCCTTCTTTTTCCAAAGATTTTGGCCTCACACAAATTTTTAGAATGGAAGAATGCTAAAGGAGGTAAATAAGACTTTCATTTATCTTATTCTCAAGGTAAATACCCTTAACTCTCTTGGAAAATTCAAACCTATTGCATATCATAGCACCTTATACAAATTCATACATAAACTCATTACAAACAAGCCAAAAGTAGATCTATCATCACTTATAGGTCAAACACAAGTACCCATTATAAAGACGTAGGCATATAAGGGATAATATCTTGATTGCATAAGAGCTATCTAAAAACTACAATAATAAACACTATATTAAGAATTTTGCACTAAAGATAGACTTTTGTAAGGCCTTTGACTCCTTGGAATGGTCCTTTATCATGAACACATTAAAGTCCTATGGTTTCCCTCTAGTATTTATAGGTTAGATAAAATAATATATCTCTACAGTTTCATTAGTGTGCTCGTTAATGGTGAACACTTTAACCTCATTAAAGAGGAAAATAAAATGAGACAAAAGGCTCCAACTTCCTCTTACCTATTTACATTGTGTATGGGAGTTCTAACAAGAATTCTTAAAGTGATTTGCTTAGATTAAGAATTTTAAATTCCATAATAAATGCAAAAGCTTTATGTCAATCAGCTTGCCTTTTATTGATGACTTATTCATGTTATTTGAAGCTGATGTAGGTTCTTTGACTGCTTTTATGTCAGGTATGAATACTTTTAAAAAACTTTCAAAGATTGCTATTTTAAAAGGCTTTCAAGGATTGCTATAAATAAGGAGTAAATGGTGCAATGTAAAATGCCATGTGGTTTTCCTCTATAATAGGTATGAAAGTTGAAAGGCTCCCACTTATATACCTTGGCATCCTAATCTCCTTAGAGAAGCCTTCTTACTTGGACCTTCTGCCTCTAATTAACATAATTCTTATAAAAGTTCAATGTTGGTATAACAAAACTTTCTTAATAGCTATAAGAATACAACTTATTAACTAACTTCTGAATGGTATCCATATCAATTGGTCTTCCTATATGATCTTTCTAACTAACATAATCAAAAACAAAAATCTTTTTATAAAAGATTTCTTTGGTCCAACCTTGGTAACAATAAGTCCAAGGCTAAGTTGAAATGGTAGGAAGTTTGTCACCCTAAAGTAGAAAGATGAATAGGAATCATTGCCTTAAAAATAACTAGTAAGGTCTTTATAGTAAAATGGAGATGGAGATTACTTAATGAAAAACACTCCATGTTCATTAAAGGGATACATGAATACTACCTAAAGAAGGTTAGCTTTTAATTTATTAAGCCTAAGTATAACTCTTATTGGATGATGGTGCATACCCTTAAG
Source organism: Erythroxylum suave (assembly GCA_027563595.1). Taxonomy (NCBI): domain Eukaryota; kingdom Viridiplantae; phylum Streptophyta; class Magnoliopsida; order Malpighiales; family Erythroxylaceae; genus Erythroxylum; species Erythroxylum suave. The sequence continues at coordinate 1,457 of JAOSBN010151098.1, read as the reverse complement.
GCTAGGGATAGAGTAAGGCATGCATTCTCCTACAAACTAGGAAATGGAGAAACTACCTCCTTTTGTAATGACCTTTAGACACCTTTTGGCCCTCTAACAAGATTTAGGGACCTTGATCTCCTAAGAACTAATACACCCATAAATCATCTATTCAAAAAGGTGACGAAAAATGTACAAGCACACATTAAGTGTTAGGATTATTATTAATAGGGAATATGCTTACGTTTAAACATTAGTGAATATAGTTAACTTCTGTAATGAATCCTACAAGAAACTCTTTGTGAATCGGACAACCTAGTTTATTTGGAAAAAGGTAGTCTAGTATAAGCAATCCATTCCTTGAGCCTCTATTATGTTGTGTATTGCAACAAAAGGCAAGCTAAGCACATTAGATAGAGTCTTAAAGTTCTAAACACGACTAGAGTTTTCCTTTTATACAATAGGGATCAAAAGACCATTACATATTTATTCTTCCAATATGCATACTCTTCCTACATTTGGACAAATATCCTTAGCATTCGTAACATGTGTTGTCCTCCAATAGATTGGATGAACATCATAGATTAGAGATGGATAAAGCACTCCTTAAATGAGGCTGACCATATAGCTTATAAGATCTCATTAAATAACCTGGTTTATGAAATATGGGCTAAAAGGAATAGGAGAGTGTTTCAAAACCAAACAGTCAAAAAGGAAATTATGCTACAAGATGTCATTGATAGATCAAGAATGCAGTTGATGCTTCACCAAGTGCACCTAAGTTGCAATAGACATCTTGCAAGCAATTGAAAATTCCCATGGTGCTAACTAGATCATCCCTATTAGCTTCTGGATAACTAATTGTATCTTGCAAACTTTAAGCTTCAGCAGTTCTATTTTGGTTAATGCTAGGACATATGATAGTTAGCTTAGCAGGTCTTTGTTTCCTTTTTTGTTTTTGTTTTCAAATTCATTAAAAAAAACTTGTTTGTTTGAGTTTTTAGTTTTGGTTTCTTTCAGTTTTCAAAAATTATGAAAGCCATAAAAATTAATTTTTGTTTCCTATTTCTGTTTTTTCATAATATGATTTATTATCATTTAAATATATATTATTTAATTATTTAATTAGTAATAAAATTATAAATAATTTAATTCAAGTTATATATTTAATAAATTTAAATTAATTATCAATAAAAATTATGAATAATTTAATTTTATAATTAAATTATATGTAATTAAATTTTAAATAATTATTAATAAATATAATTGACTTTAAAATATATAAATATTCAAATAAAATTTGATTTAATAATAAAAATATATTTCAAATAAATATTAATTTATAAATAAAATTTTAAATTATTTGTTTTATTAAAATAATATAATTTATTGATAATTTGGTAATAAATATTATATAAGAGATTAAATAAATTTATTTAATTAAAAATAAATTATCTTTAAGTTTTATCTAATATGTA
>JAOSBN010151090.1:0-23878 GCA_027563595.1 Erythroxylum suave | reverse complement strand
AATAACAAATGAAAAGTGAGTCTCACGTGCATTGCATATGCATAAGATGAATGATTAAGTGTATCGAATGTGAAATTGATGTCAACTGTGAAATAATGTGAGATATGTGAATTATATGATTATGTGACTGGGTGAGCCATCTCACTCACTGAGTTCGCAAAACTCACCCAAAATTTGCAATTATTTTTTTCAAGATCAGAAGAATACCCCGTTAGGCCAACAGGAGTATACCTACAACATAAGTGAAGGATAGAGGTCGGGATCATTTCGCGTCTGCATTTACTTTAAAGTTAGTATTGTATAAAGTGAATTTCCTGTAATTCATAAGTGTACAGAAAGCATTGTAATTGATATTGTGTTTGGAAATGCTTTGAAATAAAGTGAGCCCAATTTGAATCAATTTTATTATTGATTTCTGCAAATGAGTGTGCCTCGTTCCAATTAAAGAATTTTTGAAATGAGATCAGATTGTGTAAGTGAAATTAACACGCCACCCTCACGAAGTGCGGATTCGGACATCACCATCGATGTCGGGTTCGGGTCCTGTGGGAGTGGGGTGTTACAACAAATCTCCTGTCTCAAAGTAGGCCTTACTTTCAATTCAGCCATCAAAGTTCCATTAGATCCCAGTTTCCATCCATTCTACTTAAATGATAATGTTGAGATGGTCTTTCGACTCAAGGCATCAACTACAATATTAGCCTTACCCGGATGGTAGTCCATAATACAATCATATCTTTAAATAATTCCAACCAATGTCGCTGTCTCAAATTGAGTTCCTTCTGAGTAAGCAGATACTTCAGACTTTTATGATCTGTGAAAATTCTACGCCCTTCACCATACAGATAGTGCTGCCAAATTTTTAAGGCAAACACTACTACTGCAAGTTCTAGATCATATGTAGGGCAATTCTGTTCATGAGTCTTTAGTTGCCCAGAGGCATAAGCAGCTACCTTTCCTTCTTACATCAAAATACAACCTAACCCAATTCCAGATGCATCACTAAACAAAACATACTCTTTACCAGAAATAGGTTGGACCAATACAGAAGCTTCGGTAAGCATACTTTTGAGTTGATCAAAACTACTCTGACATCTATCAGACCATTCGTACTTCACTCCTTTCCATAACAGTTTAGTTAAAGGGGACACTATCACTGAGAATCCCTTAACAAACCGACGGTAATAACCAGTCAGACCTAGAAAATTTCTTACTTCTATTACATTCCATGGTGGCTTCCAATTAACAATCGCTTCTATCTTACTAGGACTAACTCTGATTCCTTCAGAAGAGATAACATGCCCCAAAAATGATGTCTCCGGAAGCCAAAAATCATACTTACTCAACTTAGCATACAACTGTCTTTCTCTCAGAGTCTGTAATACAATTCATAGATGCTCAGTATGATCCTGTTCATTCCTAGAATAGGCCAGGATATCATCAATAAACACCACAATAAACTGGTCCAAATAAGGCCTAAACACTCTATTCATCAGATCCATAAATGCTGCTGGAGCATTAGTTAACCCAAATGGCATTACTAGGAATTTATAATGTCCATAACAGGTCCTAAATGCAGTCTTCAGTACATCCACATTCTTTACCCAAAGCTGATATTACCCCGATCGCAGATCTATCTTTGAAAACACTCCTGCATCTTTCAACTGATCAAATAAGTCTTCAATCCTTGGCAACGGATACTATTCTTCATTATCACTCTATTCAATTGTCTATAATCGATGCACATCTATAGTGTGCCATCCTTCTTCTTAGCAAACAATACCGGTGCTCTCCGCGGTGACATACTGGGTTGAATAAACCCTTTATCCAGAAGCTCTTGTAACTGCACCTTTAGTTCCTTCAATTCAGTAGGAGCCATTCCGTACGGTGCTCTGGATATAGGAACAGTGCCAAGCATAACTTCAATAGATAACTCCACATCCCTTTCAGGAGGAAGTCCAGGCAATTACTCTGGAAACTCATTCACCACCGGAATATCTAGCAATTTACCAACCTCCTTCTTAGAATCAGTTACAAAAGCTAGATATGCTTCACATCCCTTCTTGAAAAGCTTCCGAGCTTGCATAACGGATACCACATTAGTTAAAGAAATAGTGTGAATGCCATGCAATACTATCTTAGACTGATCGGATCTCCTAAACATAACTGTCTTAGTATTACGGTTAATTAATGCCCGATGCTTAGAGAACCAATCCATACCCAGAATCAAATTAAATTCATGAAAAGGTAATCTGATCAGATCTGCTACAAAATTATTTCCTTGGATCATAATAGGACAGTTCCTATACATCTGTTTAACCGACACACTATTACCCAGAGGACTGGTCACATGCAGGTTATACTCTAACTGATCTATAGGCACCTCCATATCAAACATTTCTCCAACACAGATATACGAATGAGTAGATCCAGGGTCAATCAATGCATGCATTTCATAATTAAAAAGAGAAACAACACCAGCAATGACATATGGTGCGTCCTAATTCTCACGAGCTTTCAGTGCATAAGCTCAAGCCGAAGCAGAAGGCACAACTGATCGATTCAAAGTTTCCGATTGGTTACTCCAATTCGATTTATTATGCCTAGATCCTCCTCAACCTTTACCACGTCCTCTGTTCCCAGCAGACACATGAAAGACCTCTCGACTGGCTTGTGATGTCTGAGCTTGGTTTAGAGGGCAGCTGGCTATTTTATGGTCAATACTACCATAGCAACAACAGGCTCCCTAGCCTTTCTGCAAGCACTCAAATGATGTACAGAATAATCAGGGCACTCCAGGGGTTCAAAACCTCGGCCTCCAGACGACCTCCTACCAGAAACAGCCAAAGAGGGAAAGTTTTGTTGCTTTCCCCGTGTCACAGATCTCTGAATATTTTTCGGTGCATAAATAGTACCTTCCCAACTCCGTTTCCTCAAGAACTAGCCTCCTCTACCAAAACCCCTTCTTTGACTCCTTTCTCTCCTAACCATTTCTTGTCTCTCAATTTTCGTTGTAGCCTGTACCAACTGATGGTACGTCACTTGCTGTAATAAAGTAATTGCTGTCAGATGCTCCTTAATCGAATAATGCAATCCATCCTCAAACTGATGACATCAGAACTCCTCAGTAAGCACAGATTCAGGGGCATACTTATTGAGTCGGTTGAACTCCTGATCATATTCAGCAACTGATAAGTTTCTCTGCTTTAAGTTCAGAAATTGCTTCTGTTTGTCCTTTCTATAAGCCTCTATCATATACTTAGCTTTAAATTCTTGGGCAAAGAAATCCCAAGTCAAAGGTATTGGCAGTTGAGGACTCCTCATAATGAATTTCCACATTTATAAGCTGCTCCCTGCAGGAGGGAGATAGAACAGTGCACCATCTGCTCAGCTGGACAACTGATCTCATCCAGTACCCTCTTCACCTTCTCAATCCAGAACTTAGTTCTTTCAGATTCCTCCAAAGATCTCCCAGTAAATTCTTCAGCTTCATAATTTCAGAGTTGATCAGTTGGAGCCTTGGGTGTAGTTATACTATACAACAATGTCATCATATCTTGAGACAACTTAATCAAAGCCTCTCCCGAAGCTAGAGAAGGAGGTGACACTTCAGCTTCACCTCGATTGACCCCAGAGCGTCCAGATATTACTGGACGAGTTTGCTCCAGCTGATTGCTCTCAAAAACTTCATCAACAGTATCGCGAGATCCTTCCATCATTAATTCTATAGACAAAATATGAGACATCAGATTAGGCCAAAATACAACTTGTAAACTCAAATAAAAGCAATAGTTAAGCATTGGTTGAACCAGAATTGCCTAAACCATGCTCTGATACCAAAAAGTGTAACACCCATATATACCCTCAGGGAGGATATTGCGAGTGCCACATACACACAGAACACACTGAACACGAAGTAGTTCGAAACTTAAAAAACACTTTATGCATGCATTACCAGAATCTCAACAAACATACATCGCATATCAAAATTTGAGAAAGTAGCCTGAATTAAGGTTATTACAACCCATCAAAATAAAAATTTATGAGTTATAGTCATCAAATACAAGCCCAAAAACAATCTCAAAATACATATGAACAAAACAAAAATCAAACTCCTTTGGCCATCGCAGTTGTCTTGTCCCAGTTCCTACATCCCTCTTTCAGAACCTACACGAGGGAAATCCACCGTGCTAAGCATATAGCTTAGTGAGTAATAACTAAACCATAAGCCAACAATAGATACAAAAATTCAGAACAAAACAGAGTTTTATAATTAACAAAATTGTTCAACATAAAAGGGCATAAACCCTTCAGAACTAGAATACAATTTAACTTATGCCAAAATTAAACTGATATCATAGTACAAAATCATAAGACTCCTAAATCCATTTACAAAAGTAGGTAACAGGACTTATACAGAAAAGACTAAAGTCTCGACACCGAAGTGTCTCAAAAGAGACCGAAGTCTTGACACCTAAGAGTTAATATCAGAAGATACCAAAGTGTCAATAACAGAAGACACCGAAGTGTCATAGAAGCAGCTGCAGACCCTTCTAGGCATGCCTATTTACCCACAACTAGGACTCAGCAGTTTTAAAACAAACAAAGTCATTTCAGACATTTCATGCAAAGCAAGTAGTTAATCATATTCACGTGCAAGTAGCACTTCAATATCACATTCATCAATCAATACCTCGGACCTTCATGTCTGGAATCAGTACACAATTCAGTAAACATTCATCAATATCACATTCAATTCAATAATAAACAAAACAAATCAAGGTGAGACCATCTTAGGTTACTCACAAAATTTACCATCTAAATTACTTACAAAATCTCCCTTATTACTTATTGTCTCGACATCCCAGCAATATTTGAAATCGGTCGCTCGATGGGTTCCTCTAAAATATTTAATACTAACACATATCGTTATTGTGCATAATTATGAATTCAATTATGCACATTCATATATACTAAATATGTATGATGCATGTTTATGTCAAAAATCTGGGTTTCTTATCCTAAATCTTATCATATGATCAATCATGTGAAATCATACTCAATCCTTTAATCCAAATTTATTTCACAATCTACCTTTGGGTCCACTTTGCTCAATTATTCTCATCATACAGGTGAGGTAATTAGGTAATACTTCCTTCTAGAAAGTTTTTCCTCTTTGTCTTAGGTTTCCAATGATACCAAGTTCATCCAATTTGGTTTAGTATTCAATGAGTTATGCTTAAAATACCACAGACTGTGTATAGAAAATTTGGTTAATGCATGATCATGCCTTCAAGTTGTACACCTCATAACTCTCAATTGAAATATCCAAAAATTACAAACTTTATACCAATTTAAAGCTAAGAGAATAAGATACAACTTTGGTGAAGACACTATAGGCTAATTCAGCCTAAATCAATACAGTTTATTCAATAATCACAGGACATGATTTCTATCCCTAGTAGTGCTACAGCCTAAGCCAAGACACAATTTCATGCCAATTTTGAAAATCTTAGAGACAGTATTAAAATTCTACTTCTTTAAGAAAGTTATAGAAATATGTCTCTAGTTTAATCTTAATTAAGAATCAATCCATTTAGAAATCTACAGATCAAGCTATAATTAAAATACCGAAGCATGTTCTTGAAAATCTCCTGTTCATAACATTCCAGCACATACCCTTACTTTGAGTCAATCAATCTTTTTCTAATCAATTTAGATGGCTCTAAATTTTTACAGAAAGAAAGAACAATGTCTTAGGAGTATATTGGTTCAAGTTTCAAGTCATTTGGAGATCAGATGGCAAAGTTATAGCAAAAAGAGTTATTAGAAAGTTTGATTTTCGCACTACCACCTTACACTATAGAATCACGATTTTTACAAGCAATTCTCCATGTTTTTGTAGAAACTCTGCTCCATCTTCTTCCTCTCTTCTACTAAATTCCATGTCACAAACTTATACCCTTACATTTATCCCTCTTATTCACTTCTATATCAACTCAACTTAGTCCTAAAACAACTCAAATCCAAGTTTATATTCAAAACACCAAAACCAATCATACACATATTTTACCATCTTCAACTCTCTCTCTCTCTCTCTCCCCTATAAAATATAGATTTCACAAAAATTTTCATATCAAAACTAAATAAAAAAATAAAGTTTAGTTAAGAATATAAAATGGTTAAAATTGCAATGATACTCGCCTACTTTTCATAGATTGAAATCTTTTCATAACAAGATCATTGTCAATATTTGCAAATACTTCTCTTTTAATGTAACACACTAAACAATCATTCAGTAGGTCATCTCACATTTTATTACGAAGTGAACTCTCGATAATTTTCATTGCGGAAAAAGCTCTTTTCACTGTGGCTATGGCAACTGATAAAAGTAATGACAATTTGACTAACAAATAAACCAAAAGGAATATATAATGCTTTCTCGTAGCCACCATTCTCTTAGTAAGGTCTCCAATTTCACTCAATTCAGAGAAATTCTTATCCATACATACATCAATGATAAATTCCCAAGTTGATATTCAAGTTCAATTAAAGCAATAGAAGGAAACTCTGATGGATAGAATTTTGCAAGTTCAATCAATTTGTCCATGTCAAATGCTGAAAAGGAGTCTTTAGGATCAAGACATGCCATACATAAAAGCAAACTTGTATTGACTTCATCAAATTGATTGTTAAGCTCTTGAAGTTGCATGTCAATCACAGAATAGAAAATCTCAACACGATAGTGATGAAGATTCGTCATGTCTTCGCTTCTACGCTTTGATCTCCCTCTAACTATAAACATATCTTGCATATCTATCACACTTACATTATTTTCACTACAAAATTCAACGACTTGTTTCAATAAAGACTCCTAACCATCATCTCTAACTTGTTGCAAATGACATTTTGAGACTTTAACCAAATGCATTGCATTCACTATATTTTGATCATTTTTCTGTAAAACTTGAGATAACCCACTTGTGATTCCCAAGATCTTTATCATAAGATACAACAAAAAGAGAAATTCAAAGTGAAGCATAATATCAATTAAATCAATAACTTTAGCCCTTTGTGAATCATCATTCTCATTTTCTCTAACAAACTCAAGAACCTCAATGACAGAAGAAAATAAATGTATCAAATTAATGAGCGTATCAAAATGAGACCCCAACGAGTATCTCCAGGTCTTTTCAATGTCATTTCTTGATTCAACCCTTACCCAGTTTCTATCACCCCTTGTGAAATTCCTGCGATCACTTTCTCCATTTGTTTTTCTTAAAGCATATCCTTACGTTTACAAGATCCTCCAATAATATTGTGCAAACAAGTAATAGTATTGAAAAAGGAATATACATTTAAATGCTTTTTAGCAACAGCAACAAGTATAAGCTGAAGTTGATGTGCAAAACAATGGATGTAGTAAGCACAAAAATTTTCCTTCAAAACTAGACTTTTAAGACCATGAAATTCACCTCGCATATTACTAATTTTGTCATAGCCCTTATCTCTCAAACTAGCAATACTCAAGCCATAGTTAGAGAATAATGACTTGATACCTTTTAAAATTGAAGTTGTACTTGTGTCACATACATGCACAAGACCAAGAAATCTTTTAATGACACATCCAAAACTATCAACATACCGAATGAGGACTCCCATTTGCTCTACATCTCAACATTCATCCACTAAAATAGAGAACAAATCATCACCCATATCTAAAATAATGGCCTTTGTTGTCTCAAATGCATCTGCATTAATGATATCATGTTGAATATCTGGTGATGTAAGTTTGAGATTTTCAGGAGCATTCCCTATAATAACATTCCTAATTTTTTCATTATTAGAAGCTATGAATTTTAGTAATTCTAGAAAATTCCCTTGGTTTGTTGAATTCTCAAACTCATCATTCCCTCGAAAAGGCAGCCCTTGCATCAAGAGGTAACGAAGACACCTTACTGATGCATTTAACTACACTGATATTCAATTTTTGATTTCTCTGATTGCCTTGAAAAAGTTGACTCAATAGATTGGGATTGGTTCATTAAATTTTCACAAGAAATTCGACATTTATTATGATCAGAGTCATGATTTCTTACATGTTCTCTTAATCTTGTTTTCTTTCAACCCTTAGATACAAAATTAGTATGTTTTCTTTCACGATCAACCAAAAAAAGATAACAATATAAGCAATATGCAGCATCTTTTTCAACACTATATTCCAACCAATCCTTGAAATCTTCAAACCATGATGCAATAAATCTCCGCTTACGATCTCCATCTATGGTTTGAGGAAAGTTATCATTTCGAGGTTGACAAAGACCTTTTAATAAATAAACTTTGTGATCTCGTTTTTCAAGAGGATACTCCATTATATTAGGTCTCAATCCTGGATCAGAAGGAAGATTTTCTAAGTCAATCACAAGTCCTTCAATAATAACCTCTTTCGATGTTGGAGGTGCTTTATTAACATTCTGATATAAATCAGAAGATGATGACTGAACATTCGGTCTTAATTTGCTAAAGTATTTTTCCATAACTACAAAATAAAAAAATAGTTAGAACCAATATTTACTAATTCCATAAAAGAGGTAGTAGCTGTCAAATATACTAAAAAATAATTGGATCTCCTTTTCTTTTATTATATATATATATATATTCCCTACTGTTCATAAGCCTCAAAAACTCATTCCCTACTGCAACAACTTAGTAAAATTATTGATCAAACAGTCATACATGCATTCGTTGAAATATCCTTAAATCTTGTCGTGGAATAAATATTATAAAACTTGTCAATATAAAAAGTAGACGTGACAGAAGAACAAAAAGTCAAGAAAAACGGTTAGTCACGCCAGCCTTGCCTTACCTTCTCGTGTTGATCGTTACTTGCCACTGTACAAAGTTGCCATTGTAGGTGATTGGACCATCGCTTCTAACTTTTTTAAGGAAGATCCCAATTCAATAACTGCCGATGTCACTGAAAAGCCCATGACTACTCTCCATGTTGCTATTAGTATTGGTTTGTCCTTAAAATTTGTTCAAAACCTTATGGGGTTAATGGCTAATCACCTCCATGTGAAAGAAAAATTTTGGAACACCCCTTGGCGCGGCACACTTCAAGAGAGGTTCTTGTTTAGTTATATATATATGTATGTTAAAAATAAAAATATTTATTTTTTTAAAATCTTGGGGGGCCTAGTGCACCACTGGGCCCCAAATAACTCTGTCAATGTCTATACTACTCCTCTTTCAACTCATCAACACAAAACAACTCAAAAATCCAAGGTTTAAACTTATACATCAAAATCGACATCTTTTGCGCATGTTCCCTATTTTCTGCATTTTTCTCCATGTTTTTGTACTTCTTCATTCTCACTACTGAATTTATTTCTTCCCATATCACTCATGCATGAACCAATATACAAAATCTTAAAGCGTCATCACATGTAATCACGAAAAACTTACTTGGTTCAATGAAATTCCAGTTCAAAAGTCTAGATTTTTCTCACTCTCGTAAGCAAACAAACATCAACTTAAACTTATACTCATCTTTAGCTAATTCCCCAGCAGTTGAGAGTTAGAAACCAAATACATAAACATGTATAACAGTTAGTTTCAGTGATGGATGAAAAGAACAAAGAAAAGAGTTTTAGTTGGTATTTTCGGTGGTGAAGAAGAGAGGTGAGCTGCATAAGTGTTTTTGTTCAACACCTAACTACGTGGGTTAACAATTCAATGACACATGGCACCCATGCATGTGGGCCATGTCTCACCCTCCCATTTTTTATTATATTTTTTCCCAAAATATCCTAAATTTTCAAAAATTTTATAAAATTCACCAAAAATTCTGAAACAATACTAATAGTCTCCAAATAAATTTTTAATGTAAATAATTCCCAATTCACATTTTAATTGCATTTAGAAACCAATTATACCCAGCGAATACTCAATTATGCACATATCAACACTTAATTATGCAAAGCATATTATGTATTGGAAATTATTAAAGTTTCTAACCCCTAACATGGGGTATTACATAAATAGAATTTTTATCTACATTAATATATGATCTAGACAAGTTGGAGAAAGTGGATAGAGATCTCATAAGAGCCTCAAGTGATAAAAGGTTAGTTCCACAAAACATCAATAAATCATCTATAAAAGTTAAATGGAACAACTTAAGCTATTTTCACTTACAATGAAACTTGAATACATTGTTCACCCTAATATTGCGAGTTTCCATACTTGTAAGCACTTCAATGATAATGGCAAATAGATAAGGAGAAAAAGAGTCCCTTTGGTTGATTCCATTGGCTCCTTTAAAAGGTATGATAGGCTCTCCATTCATAATTATGCTATAAGAGGAGGAGGTAATACACTCTTGAAACCAATCAACAAAAACCTTGGGGAAACCAAAAGGATGTAAAGAGTTAGTTACAAATTGCCAGTCAAGAGTATCAAATGCTTTTGCAAAATCAGTTTTAAGGGAGCAACTTTTAATATAAGCCTTAGAATTATAATCTTTGAATATTTCTTATGCAAGGAAGGAATTCTAGTGATAAAAGCCCCCGGACATTGACTAATGAAGTACTTCATTACATCCTTGAGCCTTTAAGATTTTGGAAATAAACTGTATTATAACATATATATGTTAGAGTAGTACTCTAAAGACAATCACCTTTAGCACTTTTGTACAATCTTTATTTTGATTAATAAAGTGAAAGGTAATTGTCATTAATTTGATGTTTATTTATCTATGAATTGATGTTTATTTTAAATCGAATTAATGAAGTCCATGATACAAAACATAATATGAAGGAAATCATAATAAGATCATAATAATGAGATTCCTATCATTTGCAATTATGTTAGTATCTAAATTATCTCAAATTATATGATTAGTGAGATAGGACATTGTTAATCTGGATTGACTAGCACATGTTATACTCCTTAATTTAATCAAGCAGTGGATCTCATAAGCTGTAAGCATAAGATGTTCAAAGTTAACATATGGATGCTTACTAAGAGTAATAAGTATATCGAATGACCCGCTATGAGATTATCATACAGATGATCAATCAAATATCAGTGATTAATCTGATCATAACAATGGTGCAAATATCCTTGGACTTGAGGTACTCAAGGATATCTTGGATACTGATCCTGTACTTTGATACCATTCCTTGTTGCCTCAAGATGAGGTCGCTTATAGGGTGATGATTACGTACAACTATTGGTATTCGAAGGTAATTGAGTAGCTAATAAAGGATTCACCACTCCTGATAGAAAGAGATGATATCCACAACCTCTTGTTGGGGTCATTACTTAGGAGTCTCTGGCCAGAGCAATTATATGTCATGAATAGAGTCTTCAATGACACATAGAGTAATGAGATCCCCAGGATAAGAACTAACATCACTTGGACTAGATCTGCTATAGTTAGTCTAGTGGGAGTTAACACATAGCCCATACTTCGAACCAAGTGTGGTATAGGATGGTGAAGGGATGAATTGCATGGTAATTGACTATGAAAAGGTTTGTAAGTTGGATAATTAACTATCAAAGAGTTTGAGTGTTAATCCACTTACATTCCGGTAAATTAGCATCATGAAACCCTTAATGATTTGTTGAGATTAAGAGTTAATTTAAGTGACCAAAATAACTGAGAACCTAAGGGTTACACGCATAAAAGATTGGATAAAAAATAAAATGTGCATGATTGTCATTTAAGCAAGCCACAATCGTGGATTACAGGTGGTACATAAGTGAGTTCTTCACTTATGCACACACGAAGTTTAAGCCAAAAACACACTTAATAGAGAGGCTCAAGATCCAGAAGAGTTATGGAAGTTGAGAGGAGTGATCTTGAGATTTGTTCAGGCAATTTTAAGCAATCGTTGGATGAGATTAATTGCATGTAACTTGTTCTTGATCTAACTCTCACTTGAGCATCTAATTGAACTCATCTTGATTGGTACTCTAACCACCCTTACACACTGTTTTTCTTCATATTTGCATGCTCTTTATAGGCCAAGGAAGGTGTTTGGTGCTTGCTACAACCCAAGCAAGGATAAGATTCAAGAAATGAGAAGTATTTGCAAGGTACATATGTTGTAATTTCATGTTCTTATAATCTATTTATACATGCATATAGATCTAGATTTTATGGGGATGTCGTGGGGTTGGAATTTTGATTATGACACTTCAGTTGCCTTTCCATGTATGTGATGCATGGACCTATGGCTCTTCAACAGTGGTATCAGAGTAACTTATGTATGTATAAGATGATGTATTGAACATATGCAAACTGTTTGCTGGGTTGTGATTGACATGCATGTTGATTTCGAAAACTTCATATAAATTGTAGAAAAATGAGTTTTCTGATTTTCTTTCACAAAAATGTTTATAAGATGTTATATTATGTTTCTATCAAAGGAAATTTCAATTAAATGTCATTTGCTATTTTATTGCAAATTAATCTCCAGTCTATTCATATGTTAGTTTCTGGGAATTTTTGGAAAACATAATGTAGATCATATGTTACTTTCTGGGAATTTTTGGAAAACAGAGTGTATGTGTTGCTTTTGAAAATTTCTTAATAATTCTAGAATTTTTTTCTAATTTTCTTTCACATAAATGTTTATAAGGTGTTATATTATGTTTTTGTCAAAGGAAAATGCATTTTAATGTAATTTGCTATTTTATTACGATTTTAGTTTCAGCCTGATGCATGTCTGAAGTTCTAGGAAATTCTAGGAATCTGATGAACATGCATGCACGTAAATTCTAGAATAATTTTACAAAAATTTGTTTTTATGAATTTTCTTCATGAACATAAATACATGATGTTGCCACATGTATGAGATGGATGACATCTATTTTTTAAATGATAAAATATTTATTCTTGATTTTACTTGTATGCTAGTGGGGTATGACAAGTATTAGTGGAAATATGATTTGCTGGCTAATTCCACTTAGTTCATAAAGAATTCTTAGGAATTAGTTTATGGAATTTTTTATTAGGCACATTTAGAATGTGTATAAGACTCTGAATTTTTCCAAAATTAATTAAACTTAATTCAATTAATAGATCAAATCAAAGTCAACACTCGGAAGCTTTTTGTGGGCTGACTTGTTTGATGACTTATATGTATGTGTTTCGGTTACAAGACCTTGAAATTTTTTAATGAGATAAGAAATGTATTATATTGATGATAGTAGCATGCTAAGTGCATGTGTTTGAAATTAGGGTTTTTGAAAATTTTCAGACATCGAATCGTTCTCTTTAATGTTTAGTAGGTCAACTCATTTATCTTGATAATTTTGGCTGTCAAGATATTTTTAGCTTGTGTTGAAATTGTCTTGATAAATTTGAGATGACCTAGGGATGTTTTAGATGACTAATTGATGTTCGGGAATTTTGGAAACCATGGGGATTAATTTAGTATTGATCTAAGTAGAGCATAGCATTTCTAGTGTGACTATAAAAAAAGCATGTGTACTAGAATTAAAGTGTTTTATTTGGGCATCAAAATAATTGAATTTTAGGGTTTCTAATCAGATCACATTCATAATTAGAATTAGCCAAGACTAACACTAGTACCTGATTCAGTTTAAGAGTTGAATTAAATCACAAACTTTAGATGCATAGTCAAGTCACAACCTAAATTAAACCTCTTTTGTGTATTACATGCATTGGATGCATTTTAAGGGTGGTTATGGACATAAACCCAATTTAATTAAGTCATCTATAATATGAATATTTATATGTCATATATATATAATACCATCCAAGTATTGATTGGACCTAAGTATAAATCCCTCAACAAAAATATTAGGACTTATGCCTTCCATTGGTATGGTAAGAACCATAATTCTTTTAGTGTTGAGTTGTTGGGCAAACCTATGCTCGCTTTACACGAATATGTTTAAACCATGAAAATTAGGTTTCTAGATTAATGAGTTAGTCCTAATTGGAAGGGTTGATTTGTTGAGTAAACCTAAGGTCAACATGGATAGAATCGAAGTTGGGTAGAATACATGGGATGTATTCACATCAAGAGTTGATAACCTAAAGAGTGTGCTAAATCAATAGTTGATGCCTTGATGGCACAAGTTGATAGTTGCATAATTGAATGCAATTGGTATGAATTATACCTACAATTAACCTAAAGTGGCTTATTGAGCAAACTTAAGGTCTTTTTTAGTGATATTAGATATCGACCCGTTAGGGAAATTATAATTTTCCTCGAATTCGTAATGAGGGCTATGGATTGGGATAAAATAGTGAGACCCATAATGTATGTGATTAAAGTCCTTATCGACCTGCATTTATGTAAATTCTAATGCTTTCTCTCTTTTTTCTAGGTTATTGAATCACCACGATGTCTTCATCCAGTGTGAACTTACACTCTCCACTTGACTCCAACAAACTCACAAGACCAAACTTCTTAGATTGGCTACGAAATTTGAGAATTGTTCTCAAATCTAAGAAACTAGGATATGTCCTAGATGAGTCACTTCCCGATCCCCCTATTGCTGATGCCTTTGATGAGGATCAGAGAGCTTATAACAAGCTATTGGATGATAATAAGCTGATTGGCTATATTATGTTGGCTTCTATGTCATCAGAACTGTAAAAGTAGTATAAGGCTATAGACGCTCATAACATAGTCTAACATCCAAGGGAACTGTTTGATGAGAAATCTCGGTCTGAAAGGTTCAAGACCTCGAGGTTGTTATTTCGCTCTAAGATGGTTAAGGGATTGTCTTCAGTGTAGTATAAGCTGAATATGAATGGATACATTGAAAGGTTAGCCAGTATAGGTTTCATAATGGATCATGAATTAAGTATAGACTTAATTCTAACTAGTTTGATTGATAGTTATTTACAGTTTGTTCTTAACTATCAGATGAACCAAATATCCACTTCGATACATGAGCTGATTAATCTACTCAAATAGTTGAGCAAACTGTTAGGAAGGACAGTAAGGCTATGATACTGGTGGACTCTGTTTTGGTCCTCGCAAGAGGGACCAAAACAAGAAGAAGAAGTCTAAAAAAATAGTGGGAGGAGTAGCCAAGAAGAAGACTATGTTTCCATTACAATAAGGAAGGACATTAGAAGAGGAACTGTAAAGCCTATCTAGAGTCGTTGAAGCTAAAAAGACATTAGATGCTCCATCATCTACTTCAGATATGTTATTTTTCATTGAGGTTAATACTATTTTTGATCATAACATTTGGTTATTAGATACTAGATATGGCTCACACATATGTGTTCATATGCAAGATCTCAAGAATAGTAGACCGCCAAGAAGGGAGAGATGGACCTACGTGTGGGAAATGGAGTAAGAATTGCCATATTAGCTTTAGGAACTTATGTTTTGTATCTTCCTAGTGGGCTAAAGTTAATTTTGGATAATTGCTATTATATACCCGTTGTGACAAAGAACATTGTATCTATTTCTTGTCTTAATAAAATAGGATTTCATTTAACTTTTTCTAGCAATGGTTGTTTAATTAAGTTGAATGAAATGTTGTATGGTACTGCTACATTGTCGAATGGTATTTACATATTAGATATGCACAATCCAATTTTAAATATCAATGATAATAAAAGACAAAAATGGAATCATTTAAAATCATCTTACTTATGGCATTGTTGACTTGGCCATATAAGTGAGAGACATATGGCTAAGCTACACAGGAGTGGTAGCTTAGGGTCATTTGATTATGAATCATATGACACATGTGAATTTTGCTTTTTAGGCAAGATGATTAAATTACCTTTTAAACGAAAGGGTGAACGTGCGAATGGGTCATTAGACCTAATACATTATAATGTATGTGGTTCTATGTCCATTCATGCCAGAGGTGGTTTTATGTAATTCATTACCTTTATTAATGATTATTCATAATGTGGATATGTGTATCTAATGAGATACAAGTCTAAAGCATTTGAAATATTCAAACAATTTAGACATGAAGTAGAGAAACAACTTGGTAAAAGTGTCAAGACACTTTGATCAGATCGAAGTGGTGAATACTTAAACGAGGAGTTTCTAAGTTATCTCAGTGATAGCAGGATTGTATCCCAATGGACTCTACCTTACACACAACAACATAATGGTGTAGCTGAAAGGAGAAACCGAATCTTATTAGATATGGTAAGATCAATGATGGGCTTGGTAGCTCTACCAAAATCCTTTGGGATTATATACTAGAGACTGCTATTTATGTGATAAACAGAGCCCCTTCAAAAGCAGTTGATGTTACTCCATATTAGATATGGACTAATAAAAAATCCTATCTTTCTCATATGAAAGTTTGGAGTTGTCCGGCTTACGTGAAGCGGATTCAATCAGACTAGCTGGAAGCGAAAAATGATAAATGTCTGTTTGTAGGATATCTTAAGGAAACAATTGGATATCAGTTCTACAATACTTTAGAGCAAAAGGTGTTTGTCTCAAAGCACGCTATCTTTTTAGAGAAAGAGTTTCTTTTAAGAGAAGATAGTTGGAGCAAAGTTGAACTTAATGAGGTTCATGATGCTCCAACAGAAGCAGATCAATTGACTGAACTCGAGATTATTATTCATGGAGATAAGACAACTGTTGAACCTTATAACACACAAAATGTTCATAGATCAAATAGGATACATAATGTTCTAGAGAGATATGGATTTATTGTAAGTGAACATAATGACGTATTGCCCATAGAGGTGACCATTACAAGTTGTTAACATGGAGTTACATTTGGAAATTTGATATGTATGACTTATTTAAGGGTAAAAAATGAGTGCTAACTCCTTTATCATGTCATTAACATATGACTTTTGAATTTATAAAGCAATTTGTCATTTAGTTTTGACCATTGTAATCATCAAGAAACTAAAATGCCTTGTCGCCAGAATTAACATAGTAAATAGACTACAAAGTAAAAGAGGAAATGATATAACCTTAAACTTTGGTTCTACAATTGAAATACAATTAAGGAAAATGGAAACGTTTCCTTAGTTGTGCTACAGTGTATTTAGCTTCCCTAGTTTAGCCTGCAATAAAATATAATAAGAATTTCCATAAAACATTAAACGAGAAAAATAATATATAGAAAGTAGAAGACCATCTAGTGCACCACATCACCTGGTTTAGAAGGAAAGATCTTCTTTTGCTCTCTTCCATTAAAAACCAAAGAATGTACAAATGAGATTATAGTGAGTACACATACAAGCGACACTTACAGATAATGGAGGTGCTGATGGAGATGGTGCACAAAGTGTGACCAGCTTAGGGGAAGACACATAGTGTAGTACCAACGACTATGAAAATGACCAAATGGATGATGCCTATTTGGTACAGGTTACGCTCCTTCCTATTTCCATTAGTTATTTAATGCAGATATTTTCATGGAATTGTAGAGGAGCTGGAGACCCTTAGTTCAATAAGGTGTTACGAGATTATATGGATGAACATAAACTGTCCATAGAGCCAAGAATTAGTGGCTCAACGACAGATAAAGTCCAGAGGAGCTTTTGGTATTTTTGTTCGAAAGAGTGGAGGCATAAGGTTTCTCCGGGGGTATTTAGATATGGTGGAAACAGGTTGAGGTTTCCCTACACTCCTTCTCACAATTTGGTCAAGCCATCAATTTCAAGGTGGATTGGTTAGGAAGGAACTCGGCCTGGATCATAAGTGTATATGGGAACCCAAATGAGAAGATTTAGAGAGAACCATGGGATGATCTAATTAATATCGCACAAGGCATAAATGGAAAATGGATAATGCTTGGGGACTTCAATGAGGTCACATCATTAGCAGAAAAATCAAGTGGGGCTCCAATTAACCTGACTCGATTTTTACGGTTCAAGGGGGTTTTGGATGAGTACAAACTCATTGATCTGGGTGGCACGGGGTCACAGTCAATGTGGAGAGGTCCGAAGCGAGATAACTATTCCAGGGTGTTCAAAAGACTAAGTAGAGCAGTAGACAATGAATAATGGATCACTGGGTTACCAAACACGCTAGTTAGAGTACTGCCACAATTTAAATCGAACCACCATCCATTACTAGTGGAGATGAATGATGAATTGCTCACTAATAAGGGGTGGAGGTCGTTTCAGTACCAAATAGCGTGGCAATGACATCTAACTTTTTGATAATTTTTGGAGTTGACTTGGAACCGGGAGGAGACACTCCTAACTAGCTTGAATCAACTTGTCAGACCTCTAAAAGAGTGAAATAAGGAGGTTTTTAGGTATATACATAAAAGAAAAAGGTGGCTTTAAGGAAGACTCAAGGGTATACAAAGGACATTACAAGTTGAGCCATCTAATTATTTCTTGCGAAATCTTAAGACAACACTACAAATGGAGCTTGAGGAGGTGCTAGAATAAGAGGAAAGCCTTTGGAAATAGAAAGCTCGTTGTGATTGGATTAGATTTTGTGATCATAATACCGGAGTTTTTCACTCTAAGGCCATCATTAAACGGCAAGCGATACGGATATTGGGGTTGAAACTGGACAGAACGAACTGGTGCTCCCATGTGCTATAATGAGGGAGAGTGTGGTACAACATTTCTAGGAATTCTATAATAGGCAAGTCACGGACGCTCGACCTCATATTCCTCAATACTTTCCCTCGGTTGAGCCCAGCGAGTTGAACAAGTTGGAGAGACCAATCATGGGAGGGGAGGTCTCGCATGCATTACAAGCAATGAACCCTTTGAGAGCTCCGAGTAGAGGTGGCTTCCATGCTGCTTTTGATTGCGAGAATCGGGGAGTTGTGGACAACCAAGTAGTTCAAATGGTAAAAGCAGTGTTTAAGGGGAGCAAGTCAGCAAAGGAGGTTGACAATACACTCCTTGTTCTAATTCCTAAGGCGGACAAACCAAAGACTATTCATCATTTCCGACTGATTAGCTTGTGCAACGTGTCTTACAAGCTAATTACCAAGGTTTTGGCAAACAAACTGAAGGAATTTATGCCTCGGTAGGTGGCATCTAATCAAGCAAGCTTTGTCCCTAGGAGACACTTACAAGATAATATCATTATTACGCAAGAACTTGTGCATATAATGCGTACGTTGTGAAATAAGAAGGGCTATACGGTTATTAAAGTGGACCTTGAGAAGGCCTATGACAGTCTTGCTTGGGAATTTGTGGGTGATACCTTAGCGCTCTAGGTATATTGGACAAGATGCGAAATGTCATTATGGATTGCCTAACAACGCCGACTCTTCACGTTTTATGGAATGGTGAGATGTCAGAATAGTTTGATGTAGGGTAAGGGATCCGACAAAGTTATACATTGTCCCTATATATATTTGTGCTTTGCATTGAACATCTTTGGCATCTAATAAACATGGCAGTGCAAGGAGGAAAATGGAGACTGATAAGGGTTGGAAGGCAAGGATCGAACGTCCCGTATCCCATATTTGTTGATGATATTCTCCTCTTCGCGGAGGCATCAGTGGCTCAAATGTAGGTTGTCCAAGCAATTCTAAACAAGATCTGCCAGGCATCGGGGAATAGAATAAGAGGCAAAGATAGTCTTGTACTTCTCCCGAATTGTAACGGAGAATATAAAGAATATGGTAGCACAATCATGCTCATTCTTGGTCACTGATAACTTGGGACAATACTTAGGAGTTGCGATGAATAATTAATATGTTACAAAGCACACATATTGTTGGATTGTGGAAAAAGTGAAAGCATGACTGGTGGGGTGGGCGACTTCTACTTTGTCACTTGTGAGACGAGTAACTCTCGCAAACTCCTTTTTGTGTTCTATCCCATCTTTCACCGTGCAATCTACAAAGTTACCATGTAGAGTGGTTGATGAGGTAGAAAAAATGTGTTGTGACTTTATATGGGAGAGCATTAAAGGAAAATACATTTCCACTAGGATGTCGTGACCTAACCATTATCATGTGGAGGTCTTGGACTCAGGAAGTTGCTCCAGCCCAATGACACATTCCTAACTAAGATTTGTTGCGATTTAATCTTTAAATCGCTGTCGTTGTGGGCGCAAGCGCTTAGACATAAATATGATGAACCAAATGCACTGGTGTCGAGATTCAATGCAGGACAGAATGTATCACATCTCTGGAGGGGGCTATGCGAGGTATGATTGAAGGTGGAGAGGGGCGTGGGTTGGTCTATTGGAGCAGGACATGATGTTAAATATTGGACTGATAATTGGAGTGGTTTAGGGAGGCCTTTGGTTAATGCGGTACAGGGGGAGTTAAGCGAAGAAGTTCTGGGGCGAACAGTGGCAACGTATAGGGGAGAGGAGGGGTGGAAGTGGGAGCTTTTTGGTAATGATATACCTTGCTCTGCTCTTTTGCAGGTAGCCGCGACACTAGGGCCAAGTGTAGCATAAGGAAACAACAAACCAATTTGGCATTTTATTGCCAATGGCCTACTAACAGTCAAGTGAGCCTATACATTGTTGACTTTGGAGATTATAAACATGGAGCAGGCACTATGGAAGTTGATATAGAGATGGAAGAGCCCCCAACAAATCAAGACGGTTCTTATAGCTCGTTGGACATGGCAAGCTGTTGACAAATGCATCAAGGATAACTCGAGGTCTTCACGAATCCAATATGTGCCCGTATGTCAAGCTGCTAAGGAGATGGTATTGCACACATTGCGACATGTCGGGAAGCCAAAACCATGTGGAACCACTTGCTTCCTAACAATCAAAGGACAAATTTCTATTCATGTAGTAGGGAGCAATGGATTACAAGCAACTTGGGATCACGATCGTTGAACACATAACAGGTTCCTTGGCCAACTCTCTTCGCAGTGGGCTGCTGGTTCTTGTGGAGATGGTGGAATGAAACTATTTTCGTTGAAGATTTCAGTCAACCATCACAGGAGGCAACTGTTATATGGAGGTCAGCTTTGTCATTTCACCGGGCCTCCACATTGGAGAATGATCACAACAATGACAATAGGAAGTTGTGGCAATTGATAGGATGGATGCCTCCAAGGAAGGGCTGGGTGAAGCTTAATATTGATGGGGCATCCAAAGGTAATGCCGGGCTAGTAGGCACCAATGGACTCATCCGGGGCGACACGGGACGGTGGCTTAGAGTTTTCACACAAAATATTGGAATGACTACCTTTATACTGGTAGAGTTATGGGTGATGAAGGTGGGCCTCTAGGTTGCATGGGACTAGGGCTTCAGGCAAGTTCATTTGGAGATCAACAACATCACTATTGCTGACTCGATAAAGAAGAGCCAAGTGCTGCAAAGTCATAATGATGTAGTTTATAGGGATATATTATCCCTCCTTGGGTGAGACTGGATAGTTCACATCTCTCACAATTATAGGGAAGCCAATGGTTGTGCGGATTGGCTTGCCAATTATGCACTCTCACTCTCATTAGGCACTCATTGGTTTCCTGTGTGCCTTTAGGGCTAAAAGTACTACTATCTTTTCTAAATCTAGTTGAAAGAATTTAAGGAAAATCTTCAAACAAAATTTAATAAAGAGTATATTAATGTTCAATCGAAGAATAAGTGTAATACATTAAGGGCTAAATTGAACAATTTCAAGTACTTAAAGAAACAATAATCAATAAGTTGACGCTATAGATGAATGTTAGAAAGTTTCATTTAAGGTAAAATATATCTTTGCTTATTGATATATCATTTTTTTGGTGCATATTTTTCATCATTGTATTTGCATAAAATGGCTAAAAAATTTAAGAAAAAAAGACACAAGGAGTTTTCAAACTTTTCTTATATTTTTTGGTAAACTACTGTAACTAGTTTGCATGCATGTCTATCAAATAAATTTCCATTGAATAGTTTAGTAGAGGAGCATAAAATTGATGTTGATGAAGTTTGTTCACTCAATGAAAAAAGAGGTCAAGTTGCAAGTTCCCCTTCCAAGAAAAAATCACAAGAGAAGAAAAAGGCAAAGAACTCTAGCATTCTATAAAGGTCTTGATTATATTTAGTAAACAAATAAAAGAAATAATGATTTGCTTGAAAAAATACTCACAAATTATCTACCGCAGAAAATAGATTTAAAGCTTTATCAATTAATCAAAAGAGTAACATAATGATAAAATGTTTGAATTCATTACATAATTTAAGTGTTGAGTGGTATGCAATGCAGAAAAACAATAAAGGCTTTTGTGATTATCCATTTTATAGGGATAATTTAATGGAGATGCCAGATGTAAGGAAGATTGGTTTGATTGAGTCTTTTTAGTTATATTTTCTTATTATTGCATATTGAACTCTTATTAGTTTAGGCATTTTTCAATTAAAAACCTATTTCATGGTTTGAACTTTTTAAGTGTGTGTTTTATATGAATGTTTGACATAAATCTTTTGATTGAATGTTTAATTGGAACTTCTTAAATTTATGTGGTTTTTCATAATCATTTTAACATTTATATTTAAATGTGTTTATTAATACTTAATACTTGTATTGTAGATATATAGTCTCTTTATCAGATTTCGAGTCATATTTAAATGCTAAACTAATGGAGGCAATTCTTATTTTTCCAACTAAAGAAGAGGACAAATATTTTCAATTAAACGAGCAACAACATACAACTTTTGCTCCATAAGGTCATCATTGAATATTTGAACTTTTAAATGGAAATCCTACAAGGATTTATGAGAACTTAGGAATAAACAAGACAATTTTCTTGAACTTATGTGAAAAGTTTAAGTTTTTATGAGGCTTAAAGCATACATATCATTTGATTGTGGAGGAATACGTTATAAATAGGATAAAAGGGTTAAAGAGCAAACCCAAAATATTACGAGTTATTGCTTAATTGACACGTATTTCACATATATAGTGACTAAATAGGAAGGTATTACAAATGACTCTTAAGTTCTTTTAAAAACAGCAACAAATCTAGTAAATCAATTTTATATGCTTATATAAGATATTAAATTACTTAAAAAAATTATAGTAATTGCAATTACTTTTTGATATCATTTTTTGTTAATGTTATGTTCATTATATGTTAGGTAAGTTCTATTTAATTGACTTGAGCTATACTAATATGCCTGGATTTCTTTTGATATATTGAGTTGAGAGATATCATCTGTGAGATTATAAAGCAAGATATCAAGGTTCATAAAATTTGTTTAATTACATGCATTTTTATTTATAAATGTTAATAAAAGATCTTTTTACATTTTAAAAGTAAGATTTCATGTACCTTCGAACAAGCCAAGTTATTATACGAAGAAACCAGAATACATCGCTAGTACTTGTTATGTCATATATAATTTTATTAGAATGTATGAACTAAACAAAGCATTAATGCTCAAAATGAAGAGCAGATTGTGGAAAATGTAAATGAAAATGCAAGCTCTTAAATGAAATATTATATCTCTCTTGCTCAACTTTGAAATATGTCTCCAAAGCGAGATAAAAACTACTAGACAAGTATTAAACGATTGTATCAATAAAAATTCTACTTGATATATATATATATATATATATATGTTTTTGTAAGATATTACAATTATTTTTCAAAGCAATACATTAAACGAATATCTTATATTGTTTTATTAAATGACTTAATTTAGTTTTAGTATTTTATAGGTTCTTTTATATAGATTTGATATGTAAATTTTAATAATATTTAATATTTGCACTTAAGAATACAGATTCAATTTTTAATAAAAATTTTAACAAAACAAGGTTTTGTCCTAAGTATCTTTATTATATATCTAAAAAAATATGTTTTGTTTTTAATAAAAACAAAAAAATAAAAAACCTCTTATAAGAAACAAAAAATATGATCAAATGACTTAGGGTATGCTTGTTTGGGGGGAATGGGAAAGAGGCAATGGGAATGAAATGAAAACTAATGCTTGGTGGAGGGTTATG
>JAOSBN010151024.1:0-23905 GCA_027563595.1 Erythroxylum suave | reverse complement strand
ATGCAATTTATTATCCATCCTATATTATTTCATTATATATCTCATACATAATGAATGAATGGAAAAGCCTAGGGTTGGCAATTTTCTAAACGACATACAATCACATAATATCACATATTATTTGCATCCATTCATCCATTCATACAATCACATAATATCTCATGAACCTATAAGCTACTTTTCATTGTCCATCATAGAACATAAAAAAAAAACTAGGCTTTTAGGCCCAAAATAATCTTCTTGGACTTGGACCTTTTGCTTCGAACTCTTTGTTCACATGACCTGACCCATTCAGTCACTTTGAAATCAAAAATTCCAGCACTAGATTTTCATAAATCTGAATCTTTGTCATAAAAAAAAATTCCAGTACTTGTTTTTATTAAAACTGAAATTTTTTCCATTAAAACAAAAAACTAGAACTTTTTTTTTTATCAAAACCAAAACTTGATTCATTGAAACAAAAATCCAGCACTTGTTTTTACATTAAAACCGAAACTTGATTCACTGAAACAAAAAACCAGCATTTTGGTTTTCGCAAAACCTAAACTATGCCAACACACAAAAGGATACATCGAAACCATTACCTCTTCACTTCTTCAATCCATGGCTGCTTCATCTTCATCATTACATCAATATGTACATTACAAAATCAAAATAAGCAGAAAAATGAAGCCAAGGAAGAAACATGGCGATGATAGACCACCCTCTTTGTTAAAAACCAAATGAAGAAATCCTACATGGTAAATATAAATTTTATGGACAACCAAAAGAGCAAAACATACATCATATATATTTCTATAAAATAAAAATATGCAGCATACAAAAATTAATTACCAGCCCATGCATCACATATAGGAACCGAAATCATGCATAATAAAATTGGCTTTGATACCAATTGTTGGATCGGAAAAATAAAACATGCAAGATTTGGTTAAAAGGTAGATTTGAAAAAAATTTTAGAAATCAAAACAAAGCAGAAGCAAGATAACCAAATCAACATACAAAGCCATACATGATACGGTATATGGAAAACAATTACCACAAGAGCAAGATGGAGATTATGTTACCGACTCCTTTTGCTACAGCTTTAACTCCTCGCTGTGCTATCCTCTTCTTCTTTAACCTTGCTTTTGAATCCTTTCCTTTGTCAATGTATCCTCATCTTTTTGTTATATCCTCAACCAATCAGATCTACCACTTGTTCTTCTTGGACAACTTGGTTAACAAGATCCTTTCGTAGGAAAGGATAATAAATATTTGGAAGAGATTTTTCTTAGAAGAAAGAAGCCAAAGATGAAACACCTCTCATGCAAATTTTGGCTGACACATGCAAGAAAAAAGAGAGAGTCCAAAAAAAGCAAGAACAACTCTCTTACACCTTGCCAATTTCGATTATGCATGAAAAGGAAAAAGAATAGGAGAGCATCCAATGCATCACTTCATTCTTTAATCAAATATAAAGAAGCCATTAAATGAGACTTCATTCTTTAACCAAACATAAAGAAGCCATTAAATGAGACTCTTCTCATTTGTTTTAAGATGGCTATATGAAATGACCAATAACCTAAAATGATGGAAGATGATCAATCAAATGCACCTCTTTCATCTTTTATCAAATGAATGCTAAAAGTTTACAATACATGCCATCGTTAAAAGACAATCATTAAACCTTTTAATGGTAAGATCGTTACTCCATTTAATGATGATGAAGCATGATAAATACCAACTTTATTTAGCAATTCAATGCTAAATGTGTAGCTGCACATTTAGCCCTAATAAAACCAAAATTTCACCTTCCATTTCTTTAAGAATCTTGTTTTAATTTAATTAATCTATTTAATTACATTAAACCAAAGTCTAGCCTATTTCTAATTGTTCATTTGGGCTTCCAATTAACCACTAATTAGTACAAGCCCAACATTCCATCATGGGCTTTAAAAACTTCATTTATAATTCTTACTTTGCTTGATAACCTTCCTTGAAGCCAAATGGGGAATCTTATTGGACTTAGATAATTCAAGCTCCAATAAGCCCAGACTTAAGTTAATCTTATTAGAATTAATTTTAGCTTATTAGCTAAATGTCATTCCACTAAAGAAACTTAGTTGAACTCTTGAATTACTAAATATTATGAGAACACATGTCCAATTGCAAACCCTATTATGAACCTTATTATAGCCATCTACACAATAAAGGGTAAAATTACCGTTTTTCCCTTATATTGGTTTTTTTTTCTAAATCTCATGTTTTAGTCTATATGGTGATTAACACATAAGATCTCATCTTGGTGTTACGACTTGATGGGTAGTTAGTCCATCAAACTCCTAGCACCAGTTTAATCACCGATCTCCATAAAAACATCTAGAAGTGATCATATCACTATGAACTTTTTTTTTGAGTACATGTTCTCTGATACATGTTTCAGTTAATAATTCCAACATGCAGATGCTGGATTAATACTCTGTAAAAATCCATTCCGATCATATCAAGAATCATGATGAAACACATATGAGTTCACCATTCATCAAGATTACGGTCCATAATAAGCAAATGCTAAAATGTATGTTTTAAGATTAAAGTAACGATCTATTTTATTCATTAAAACATACGTGATTCCAGCTTCATTTAATAGTTCCATTATCAATAGTCGATTACTATCATGATATAAAACTCATCATTCCCTTGAAGTAAACTCCTTTACTTATATGGGGATAAATCGCAACACTACAATCTAAAGCATAACCAAGCTACCAATTTGATTATTCAACTGTTAATCAATTAATTTAGATTCTAATAATATACATGTTTCCTATACATCTTCATTTATATGTATATTATTAACAAAAGAATCTTGGTTCCTTATGACTAGTTATATTATACTTATACAAACAAAATCAAACTCTTTTGTTTTATTAATAATAAATATTTTCATTACAAGCTTGTAACTGGAAGAATATTAAGTTACTTGTAAATACACTTGCTTTTCAGGGCACTATATTTACATAACTCCAAAAACTTACTGATGGAAAGCCATTTCAGTCGGGTAGATGTCTCCATTGGTAAATGCCGAATTGTTCATAAATAAAACGATGATGTTTGGTTTTATTCCAAATGGCATCGTTTTGTCTTCATTGTTTTAACCTGACCCCCCTTCCCCTCTGCCATTTTTCTTCTCCTCTCTGGGCTGCATCGGTTTTCTCTCATTTTCGTTGCATCCGCCGTCAATTTCTATGTGGTTTTTGGTCCATCGTGTATTATTTTTCAGGTAAAGTTTCTATTGGGGTTTATTTTGTCTCCAAAAAATGAAGCTCTTAGATGGTTATATGTATGTATGCCGTGGGTGGGTGTTGGGTGGTGGGTTTTGTTATGATTGTTGGTTTATGCATTTTTTTGTTGAATTGTTGGTTTATTTGTTGTTTACATGTGTTGTTGTTGTTAAATGATTAAAAAATGCATTTGTTTTGTGTGAATGTTAGAGATAATACATATTGCTTATGAATTGTTTGATAAAATGTCTCTTACATAGAGACTTGCATGTTAAGTATATATAACTCCAATTTCGTCATGGTTTACGTAACCTATTCAGAACCATACTACTCTCGAAAATGTTCAGGTGAAAGAGGAGGTTTGAGTGCCATATAATATTCAATTTTATACTATAATTTTTAAATATTGGATCTATACAATGAGAGATGTGATATAGGATAATTGGGTGTATGAGAAAGTGCACAGTTGTTCTGAGTAAGCCTGAGCATAATCCCTTGAATTGAAGTTTTTATTTGATTTGTTATGTTTATTAAGAAGTTTAAAAGATATTTACATTTTATCTTCACTAATTTTAATTTTAAATATTTATTTTATAGTTTTAATAAAAATTTTTAATTTAGGTTTTATAATATTAAGCTTTTCTTTTAATATGTAATTTGAAGCTTTTATATATGATTTGATTTAATTTAGGTACATTTTATAATGTTATCTAAAATTATAACTTACTTTATATTAACATTGAATTGTCTTATTAGATATTTGTAATTATAAATATCAAAATTTTCAATTTTTACAAAACTAAAATTAATTAAAGAATGTCAAATGATGAAGTACGATGATAATAAAAAATAATAAACATATATCTATGTTGATAATGCACTATATAAGGGTTAAAAATCAATATTTAAACAATTTCCATTTTTTCAAAAAAAATATCTATTATACGTAATTTTTATGTTTGAGTATATTTAATAGTAAAAAAGAATATGAAAATTTTTATATCAGTGTCATTTAAATAATTAAAAAAAAGAAGAGTGTTTAGATTACATAAAATTCTAAGCATCTTATTTTTCACCGCTTATTCCTTTTTATTTTTTATTCTCTAAATGAATAAATGGAAGTTAGTGAAGTACCTTTTCGAAGTATCAACTTAATAAAATTAATGAAGATTTAAAGAATCTCACAATAGTGATAAGGCATTCAATATTAATATTAGAATACAAATTTACATACAGATCTCGTAGTGGTAAATAGTAAGCACTTAATGCAATATGTACTTGTCGATCAATACAAAATAGTTTAGGATGTTGTATTAGCAAAAGTGTATTATATTAAATATTTTATATTCTTTTTCAGAGGCCTAATATTGTGTTAGAGAGCTTCGCTCAGCTTTCTTCATTATAGTATGAAGTTATTTGTCCATCCAAGTTAGTCGTCTAACTAATATTTACCATATGTATTTCTGTAATAATATGATTATGATACCTTTGGATTTTGTATGAATGTAAAGGAGATCTTCATTTTGTGTTGTTGTTTAGAATATTCATATGATCATTGATGAGTTTTTTATGTTCTTCTTTAATAGTCTGAGGATTTACTGTATGTGGAATTAGTTTGAGATATTATAGATGATTTGAGGCATTAATAAAACCCTAGGACGATATATAGCCCGGAAACCCATGATACAGCTCCCATTAGGCTTATCGATGAAAAGTTCCGTGAGCCTAGGAGTCACAGTGAGAAGTTGTTTTCTTGATTCATAGGTGTAAGCAATGTCATGTACCATAGTTTTGAAATCAATTGTAGGTGATTAATCAATTGGTTAATACTTAGGGATATGAAAAGATTAGATGTTCCGTAAATTTTGGGGTGCCATGAAGGATACTAAATATGGAATCTCTATTTTAAATCGACAGTGTTGCAGAACTGAGTAATGTTGATAGATCTTGGATGTATAGATGAATATCATATGATGGTTTCATTAATCCTTAATTTGCTAAAGTAGTTAAAGCTTTTATTCATTATACATGTTCTCAACCCGCATAAATGGATGGGCCAAAGATCAGATGTCCATCTAAAAAGTGGAAACAAATTCGTTTCCTTCTAATTGATGAAGTGAATGGGCATTTGTTGAGTGGACACGACATGGGGAACCGTTGATTTGTAACACCTTAAGGAGTAATGAAGCACAATTGTCAGTGAGCTTAAATTAGTTTGAAGGGGGGATTGGATTTAGAACAAATAATGTTGATGCAAATAAAAATCCTTACATACAAATGGTTTATGATGCAGCAGCTTATACCTTTCAGGAAAATATAGAAAATCTTAACGAAGAACCCAACCCGTAATTCAAATAGTTTTTTGACTTACTACACTCAGCTGACTAAGAATTATGGCCAAATTGTGAGACAATGACTCAATTGTCTTTAATTTCTTGTATCTTGAACATAAAATTTGAAAGGCATATTTTTTATTGCAGTTTTGATAAAATTCTTGGATGGTATAACGAATCATTTCCTCTTGATCACACAATAGTTGATAGTTTTTGCAATATGAAGAAACTTATTACGGGTTTTGGTTTGCCTGTTGAAAAGATTGATTATTACAAATTGAGATGTATGTTGTATTGTGGTGATGATAAAGAATTACAAGAGTGTAAATTTTGTGGTCAATCTAGGTTCCAGCTTAGAAAGCGTTCTATGAAAGGAAAGTTAGTACCCTAGAAGTGGCTATATTATTTACCGCTAACTCCAAGACTTCAAAGACTATATGCTTATGATGTTACTGCGTCTCACATGAGATGACATAATGAACACCAACAGGAAGATGGAATAATGAGTCATACATTAGACGCATTGGTATAGAATCTTTTTAATGACACCCATTATGAGTGTGCAGCTGAAAGTCGAAATGTTAGGTTGGGATTGTTAACGGATGGATTCCAACCTTTTGTTCAATCCGACCAGCAATATTCATCATGGCCAGTCATAATTACTCCTTATAATTTGCCTATATAGAAGTGTATGAAAGAGGCATATATGTTCTTGATAGTCATTGTGCCTGGGCCTACAAATCCAAAGCATAAAATTGATGTATTCTTACAACCATTAATATCTGAATTGCAGCTTCTTTGGGAATATGGTGTTGAGACATATGATATGTCTTTGAAACAAAATTTTATGATGAGAGCAGCTTTGACATGGACAATTAGTGATTTTGCGACATATTTCATGTTGTCTGGATGGAGCACAACAGAAAAATTGGCTTGTCCTTATTCTGACAATGATTCTGATGCGTTTTATCTTCCAAGTGGGGGCAAATATGTAGGTTTAATAACCACATAAAATTTCTTCTTCCAGATCATCCATTTAAGCGTAATAAACAAAAGTTCATTAAAAATATGATGGTAAAAACACCTCCTCCACCTCACAGGGTTGGTGTACGACCGCCTTACATTTCTGAAGAAATATGGAGTCGTTGGCTGTAGTATTGGAAATCACATGAGGCCATGTCCAATTCAGAGTGTAATTTGAGCAACAGACGTGGAGGACTGGGGAGAGCCACTTCCTATACATACACGAGGATTATTACCCACCACAAGTATGCGGAGAGACTTATAAGTATCTACACTTGACATTTATATTCTAATTTCTTTTATTTGTTATATTTCAATTGAATTTGATATGTGAATTTTAGACTAAAAATATGTGTTTCTTCTTAAGAATGATAATGTTATAAATGTCTGGTGCCATATATGCTGTATTGTTGAGTTATTTTCTTTATTCAACAGAGGGTAGATATTATAAAAATAGAGGATACTCTGCCAAAATTTTTATAAATTCTAGTATACTTATAACATTTTATTCTTATGCAGCAAATGTCTATGGGTATGAGACTTACACCTTATCAACTTTTTTTGCACACTTATACTAAGAAACATGATGATGTGACATTTGTTAACAGTCGCTGTAGAGAACTAAATGTAAGTGAAATATATGGTTTAATATTATGCTTAGTAGTTATCACTTACTAATATAAACATTTCCTTCTAATAGGACCAAATCCAAGAAAGCATTGATAAGATTGAAACCTATCTTGATGCAATGGGTAGTAAGGACGGTCTTGGAAGGATATTCGGCTTAGGTTCATTTGTGAATACATATTATTCGCAATCCTCCACATCCAGTACAGCAGCATCCAATAGATGGTCCACAACCAATCAAATCCAACAACTTCAAAGCACAGTGGAGCAATTGATGGAGCATATAACTCAGCTCCACAATGAGGTGAATAAGTTGAAGGGTAGGGGTAGCACCTCATCATTCCAACTAGGGCATCCACCATCTCCAAATCAATAGTGTAGTTTTGGTCATTTCTTTTATATTACAAATACTTATTATGTACAGTATAATGTTTTTATTATCAATTCAGATATTTTTAACTTTATATCATCAATCAAATTTCTATTTAAACAAATTAAATGTATACTAGTAAATTTATAATTGTTTAAATTATGCAACATTCATAATTTTAATTTATTAATGGTATATAACATATATTTTTAAAAACTTTCATGGTTGCATTATTGATGAAAATTTGTTGTTTCGTCAGTAAATTCAACTCTATTTACTGACGGATTACTAAAAACCGTTGATAACCACCAACAGAATAGACATAGCCGTCAGTAATGTTTCATTAAATTTACCAATGGAAATTCACTTTCCATTGGTAAATTTTACCTACGGAAGCTTCATCGTTCATCGGTAAATTTATTGACGGTGCTCTGCAAAATAAACCGTCAGTAAATTTATCGACAAAAGGTTCACCTTCTGTCAGTAAATTTACCAACGGTGCTCAGCAAAATAAACCGTCGGTATATTTACTGACAAATGGGGATCCTTCCATCGACAAATTTATCAATGGACAACGAATTTCTATCGGTAATTATTAACTATTGCCGATTCTCCGATGCCATTGTCTTTCTGTAATTTCTGTCGCTAACCTTATGTATCGACGAAATTTTGTCATTTTCTATCGGTAATTTTCGCCGCAAAATGTCATTTTTCTTGTAGTGCTTTCATGTTAACTAGTGTAGTTTAAGCTATAAACTTATTATTGATTTATATTTTCTTTGTAGATTCAATCTACAATATTATGAAGATGACCAGGTTAGGATAATTAACGGGAAAGGGAGAAAATGAGTTGACAATATGGATTCTCTATTATCTTATAATTTAGAATCAACTATTACATATATTAAAAACTCCCAATACATAAAAATAACATATTCAAAGACTAGTACATATGGAAAACAGATGGAACCTATCCTAATCTTGACTTTATAGACCTTGTTTGGGAAAAGGAACTAGGATTTTCACCACTGAAATTAACATCGTTTGAGAAATAAATTGATCAATCATTGATAAACCTCTAAAAAATTTAAAAGAATGGTTTGTTTTTATAATGGCACCTTGACCATTAGTGATATAGCCAAAATAATTTAGCTTCCACTAGTCCCTCGTGTTATATAGGAAGATTACCACTTATTCCTATTTCAAACCATTTTTATAAGAATAAAGAAAATGAATAAGATTGAGGCATTTATAAGTAATCAAATATTATGAAATGAAAAAATATAATAATAAGCATGAGAATCCCACCTTAGCTACATTTAATAATATATTAGAACTAATAAGACTGAAGAAATATCGTGAATTGTTCCAAAAGTTACCATCAAATATTAATAATATGATAACTTGTTTAATTTAAAAATATCATGACTCTTTAAGGGCAATATAATTATTATATATATTCCACAAGCCAGTAAGAAATATGACCATCTAAAATAATAAATGCCACCACTCTTCAGGTAAATACAGGTACTATATAAAAAATTCTATAATTATTTAAAAAATTAACGTGACTCAACCTTTTAAAGATACATTGACCACTATGTAATTCTAGTAGTAAGTGCACATTAACATTTTTCATTTATTACGTTAAATAGCTTTGATGGAGCTAATCTTTTATCATAATCTTAGTTTTGAGATGAGAGAAATGAACAAACACAAATAAAAAGTAAATAGGTGCCTTTTTAGGTATATATTCATTATCATAATTTTAGTTTTGATCAAGAATATACCCAATAAAAGTAGTTAGTCAGTCTATCTCAAATTTTCTTCCTTATCCTTTCAATTACCCATTATAGTGCAATTATGGAATTTTGAATGAAAAGTTGGTAGAAACATTCAAAGTAAAAACATTAAAAAGAATATTGGTAAACGTTCTGTACTTTAGGGTGCATAGGACAAGAATGCTAGAACATAAGACATGACTTACATTGAGCACTCAGAAGGATTAGCATATTCCTTCCACAACAAACAACTAAAAGTGGAAGAAGTAAAAATGACATTAGAGGGGAAAAACAATTCATATTATGTTATTATTTTTATGAAATTGTGACTCTTAATTTCTCAAAGTATATGATATTTTAATATATTTTATTAGTATATTGAAAAATTAAAAATTCCCAAAATTTACGTGATACACCAAGTTTAATTATTTATTTACATATAAATAACTAGATAGAATGAAAATGAAGGTACTAAAAACTCAAATACACTAATCCCTCAGCTCTCTATATATTCAGACAGCTATTAACATGTCCATGTTCAATTCAGTGCAATCATCTAAGCTTGATTCATAAAATAACATTGGAACAAACACACATTTGTATAAAAAGCATGTATAGATATTAAAACCAACATGGGCATCGTCATATCCATTTTGTCAACCTTTTATACTCCATTCGTGCTCTATAGAGCAATACGGAAAGGAACATCACTTTGTTAAACATTATGTACTACTCTCTTTCTTATCCAAAGAAAAACATAATTTCTAACACAATTGTATTTATAGATGTGTCTAAGAAAGAAAATGATACACAAACCTATATATATTGATCTATTAAAAGGTCAAATCAATTAAGGTGTTTATAAGTGGATGGAATAGCCTTTATATACAAATAATTTACATTTAAGGAATCATTCAACTAAAAAAAGTATGATTAAAATATTAAACTGCTAATGAATAATATATTGTCTAAAATCCTAAATAAATTGAAGGTACCGCACACTCAAATATACTTATTGGATCCATAAAACAGATACTTGAAAAATGCTCTTATTTGAATTAGTTTATTAACAATTTTATGTAATTATAAAATTCTTTCAACTTCTCTAGTGTCCTATTTTCAACCAATGTAAATTTGACTAATTTTTTATAGATACTAAACTTAATTTCCATAATTTTGATGAAATAAAGTGAAATTTAGCATGAATTAAATGAAATTTACATAACATGTCAAGTTTAAACTATTGATATATATATAACTATTTACATATAATGAAATTAAAGCTATTAAAAATTTGAATCTATTAATTTCTCTCTTTCCATGTATGAGAACATTTTTTAACGTGACCATGTTTAAGTTAGCGTACTAACATAAACGTGGTAAATTACTAATATGAGAACAAATATGCTTAAGTATGAAAACTTATACCTAAATCCAATGTCCAACATGAGCATTAACATGATCGTGTTATAACGTGTATACTACCCCTTATACTATATAGGGGAAAAAAAGATGGGAACACACCTATGTTAGACCCTATGTACTACTTGTCATCTTCTCCAAGTGTAAATATGAGGTTTAATATGGCCATATTTATAGGCATCTATAAACAATCCAAGACTACACAAAATTATATTTTGGATGTACTAAATTTCCCTAAAATTTTTTAGTGTGCTTGAAATTGGTTGGGGTGGCCTTTATATATAATTAATTTACATTTCAATATTTAATCAATTAAGAAAGAATGTGATTTACATCATAAAAAACTGATGAATTAAAATGTCATATACAATCTTTGGTTCTTTTATTCGTGACACTAGGACCAAGTAAAAGAGTGTATCTTTAACTATCATACATTATATTTTTTAAAATTAAGTAAATATATTATTAATCCCCAAAAAGTTAAAAAGGTTTCAATCAAGACACTTGATCAAGGTATAGGAATAAAAACGTGGACTAATAATCATTTAGCTAAATGCTTACATATTTGACAAACTATTAGCTACTAGGTATATAACATGATGATTAAATAAATTATAAGTTATCATATAATTTAAGGTGTCTGCTTTGGTACCTTGTATTAACTTAGGACACTATGTGAATAGAAAGAAAAATTTGTTGTTCTTATGTTAAACTAGACTCTAATTATGAGTTATATGCT
The DNA here is from genome assembly GCA_027563595.1 of Erythroxylum suave. Taxonomy (NCBI): domain Eukaryota; kingdom Viridiplantae; phylum Streptophyta; class Magnoliopsida; order Malpighiales; family Erythroxylaceae; genus Erythroxylum; species Erythroxylum suave. The sequence continues at coordinate 12,344 of JAOSBN010151024.1, read as the reverse complement.
GGCTAATGTTAATTCATTTAAATCTCAATAGTAATTGCCTCTCAAATCTAAGCCAATGTTTTATGATAGAATGTTTGTTCACACTATTTGATGCCTCTAAACATTCTATGGTTCTCTCATTCTATATGGCATATACCATAAAGTTGAATATCATTCTAAAGATAATAAGACCATCATTTTTCAAGCTTTATAATCCATGTATCCTATTAACTATTTCACTATAAGTGTCTTGATCATAATACAGATTAAAAAAGCTAAATATCATGTCTCATAATGTAACAAATAATGAAAAATTAAAGAATAAGTGATCTAATGCTTTTCCATCCCTTTTGGATATTGCACACAATATGTCTGGGATATTAAAAGTGATCTTATCCTTTGTTATTAGCCTCTTTAATATTGTTAAACATAGAAAAAAATGAATTTTTGTTGATATTGCTTCCTTGACATACTAGTTTGTGTTAGAATACTTTATGTACTATTATGAAAAAAATTTCCATGCATGAGCTATTTGTAAAAGATTTAGTTTTTACATTTAGCTAGATTAGGTAATGCTCTCTATCTTGATAGGAATTAAAATTTTTCTTTCTTTACTTCCAAAAAAATCTATAAGCAAGATGTGCCTAGCTCTATTACCTATAGTTGCTTCTAATTTAGTTGAGTAAATAATTAAAGCTCTTAGGTAATTATACTTGTGCAATAAGAATACAGGACCTAGATCATAATAATTATCATACCAAAACTATGCATATCTACCATTTCCAATATGAGAGAGAAATCTATTGCACTGATTCCCTAATTTTTTAGGACATCTATAAAGGGTTGGTAATCATCAAACATTAGATTTTTAGTTGTCATAGGGATACTTAAGAATCTAAATATAGGCTTCTTTGTTGGATATACACTTTAATTGAATTAAAGCTAGCTCCATAAAAAAATTAATAGGTTGTTAGCAAATGAAAGGCTAGAGATTCTAAGCTTGTTAGACTTATAATGGAGCTTGAATACGGTCTTTTTCTTAATGTTCAAGTCAATAACCTTATAAGTACTTTTATAAATAATATGAACAAATACAGGGATAAAGCATCACTTTGTATAAGTTTTTTAGTTTCTTTAAATGAATGTGTAAATTCACCATTTATGATATATGTTACTATTATGACATATTGGGGTATCAATCTTACAAAATTAGGAGGAAATCCTCAAGCCTTTTTAATGTTGAATAAGAAATTCTAGGTCACTAAGTCAAAAACCTTTCAATATTCTTTTTATGTCTCACCACTATAATTTTAAATTTATTACCCTACATATCATACTTAAATACGTTAGTCACTTCTAAAATTTTTCATGGATATTAGCAAGTGAATGTAAGTGTTTAAAGTTATATACACATATACAATACAAAAACATTTACCTACTAATGAATTACAATGAAATGAAAATTTATATTTCCTATCTTTCCTTCATTGCCATTGACAAAATCGTCCTAGTTTCCCTCCTCATCCTTCATCATACCCAACTAATAACATTAAATAAGAGACTCTCTCTCTCTCTATCTATATATATATATATCATTAATAATTCAACAATATAATAAAAATATTTAGTATGTGAATTTATTACTATCAAAATAGTTATTTAATAACTACATTTCTCTTTAACATTTATTCTTTTAGACCTCCTCTACTTGAGATTTCAAACTTCTTGTTCTAATCCTACCATGTAGCTTAGAGACAAATGAGTCCTTTAACTTACTATCTTTTAGAAGAGATTCAATATGCCCATGAGATCACTAACATCTCTTAACATAACTGCATTTGTAGTTGCATATTTGTATTTGCTTCTTCCAAAATATTGTATAGGTGGTCAAATTTTGGTTATCTTTTTGAGCATGATCAATAGCCTTATAGAAATTTTCTTATCTACTTAACACTAATATCATCATCTTCATGAATAATGTCAACCCTTATTTTTGCATGCCACTGAACAACATCCTAGTGCTACCTCATAATAAATAGATTTTGCAAAATGTTGTTTGATCTTTACCCAACTTAAAAATTTGATCATGTTTTGAAACATAGTTCCTTTAATTCAAACAACTAGTTACATTTGGTTAGTGGTATGACCTATTTATTCTAATTGTGTACAAACTAAGCATATTGCACCCTTGACTTATCTCGTTTACCTCATATAACTTGTAATTCCCTTTTTTGTAACCTTTTCCTCATCTTATAATACATCAAACTTATAATACAATATAAAATACAATACTACTTTATGCATTTTAAAATTCCTTTTTATTATTAAATTGTGTACTAATGATATACTACTCTTGGCATACTAAAAATTAATTTGAATTTCACACTTAATCTTTTCTATGAATACTTTCTATATTTCTCAATGAATTTTCTCAATATTCTACTGGCAACACGTGTCGAGTGCACTTTAAAATTTACTTAACTTTGCACACTAAAATTTATAATTATGGTGTTGGGATTGAATCCACAGGGAATGTCTAGTTAATTTTCGTAAAAAAATTAAATGATGCGAGGAAAAAATAAGGGAGGTTTTTGGATTTTTAAGATATTTAGAAATTAAAGTAAAAACAAACTATCAAAAGAAATTAAAACAAGCAATTGAAAATGAGAAAAGTGCTAAATATAAGAAAGGTCTAGTCTAGGGTCAATCTCGGCCTAAACACGATCAACTATATTCCATCATCCTAACGTCTTTACAACTCTCTTTAAATTATTGATCTGAGACTAATAGAATGCTTTACTAATCTCGATTTTCCCTTAGGTCATGTTTAGTCAAGATACAATAATTAATTAAACCTAACTACCGAATAACCTAGGATACAGTCTCTAGATTCAATTTGTCAGCCACATTATGAATTAGAAAGCGATAATTATAGGTAGTAACCTCACTCGTTTGGGTTATCTAACCTAAGTTATGTTGTTCCTAACAATTAACAATCATTAGATGCTACTCATAAACATCAAAAGTAACGATTACAGATTATAATCAATGTTTTAGCAATAGATTTGAAATAAAATAATCAAAATAATGCGTTAAGATCATTCATCCCAAAACCCAATGAAATCAAGACCAACAACAAAATAATCCGGAAAGAAATTGCAACGTTAAAGTGATAAAATAGCTTAACCATAACTTGGTGTCAATATTCCTATTGAGCTAGCATCGGGAAGCTAGGTTTCTATCTCCATTTTTATGCTCTAAGTGTGAGCCATTTTCTCCATGCTTCGGTGCTAAAAAAGAAGAAGAAAAACTAGCGCCCCCACTCTACTCTGCACTATGATCCATCTTCACTATTCACTTGTGTTTAAAACCCTCTCTCCTATTTCTGTCTCTCTCCTATTTCTGTCACTATTATGCATTCTTTTTCGTTCCTTCTTTAGCCCTCCTAGCTATGTTAAAACTAAAATGAGGTAGCCTCCACTCATGTTTTCTTCTCTCTCCAACAAAGATAGGAGCTTCGATTCCCACCATTCCAGCCCCACACTCCTCATTTTATTCTCCAAAATGTAGCAGACTTTCGACTCTCTTTTTATGATAAAAACTAACTTTAAATCAATGGAGAGATGGCTTAACCAAATAGGATAAGATGGTCCAACTACTACCGTGTCCTTCGATCTTCACCCTGTTTCTACTATCCCTTTTTTTCTTCTCCACTTTAGCCCCCCACAACCTACACTTCCAGCAACTTTCTCTTATTTGATATCTCCTTAAAACGTATAAAGCAGCTAGGTTTTAAAGAGAAAATGGACAAGTTTCATTTTAAAACAGAAGATGACATAAATGTTTTGGTGTTGTCCTTAGGTTGCCTTTTATTCTTGTCTAAGTGCTACCCTCACAAGGTACTCACGTTTCTCTCTCTTTTTTTTTTTCTAGAAAACACACACCTAGATCGGCTCTCAACTCACCTTCAGTTGTTCCATTTTAAATCTATGTTAAATGGAATAAAATGGACATTTGTCTTGAGATGCATCTTTCGGTTCACATTTCTAGCCCCCCTTTGTCTCACATAACATGTCTTCTTTATACCTTAAATTCTAGGATAAAAATGGAATGGAAGCTAGTGTGTATATATTGTCTCATATGAGTTAATAATCTTACATGGGATAGTTTACATGGTTTAACGTGAATGAGTTGCTCTGTAAAAATATTTACTCACCTTACATGGCTATGAAATTTTCTGGATGCTAGTGAGCCATGTGGACAACATTTTCTTCAAGTTCTTTTCACTTTCTTATCTTATCCTAGCTTTTAATTTTCTTCTTCTTCATACTCCATGAATCAATAGAGTATGGATGTAGAGAAGATGGATTTAATGGACATGTTTTTCGGTCACTTTAGTTCCTTCACTTTCAAAATGTACCTAAGATTAAATATGGGCTAAAGTGAGTATCCTAAGCATTTAGAAGGTATTAATCACTAAGTGTAGTATATCAAATGAATCAACTTTTAAAGACATATCAACTTCCCTCACATTTAGCTTTTGACCATCCTTAGGCAAATTGTCAAAATCAAAATCACAAACCAAAACTTTAATTCATTTTCTATATTTCTTAAGAATAAATAACCATAAGTAAAGATGAATGACTTTCATTCATTTAAAGCTTATACTCATGATCAATCAATATTCACTACCCTTAGAAACTGAGTAACCTAAAGGTAGACTTGGGCAAAAAGTGTTTAAACAAGATATTTCTATGGGTACACTCAAACACCATTCATAATCACAATAGTCTATAACTTTACATATCATTTCATTTCTCCACCACTAAAAGTCACATGCATAATCATAAATCGAAGGACTTTTCTAGGGTTGTAATGTAGGTAATGATAAGGTGAGATGTATTTTGGATAATGTAGCATAAAAGCCATTAAACTGGTGAAGAAAAAGTAACACTTAATGAGATATCAAACACACAAGTTAACATTCATTCAAACTGGGCACCGTCAACCATAAAGAACACAACAACTATGTTTCACAACTCAATTTAGCTCTCACACCATAAGCCACGTTAGTATAACATAAAAAATTCTCTATCTAAAACAACATTTGCCTCATATGTAATATATTTAAACACCCAATCAATACAAGTTAATGAGGATAAACTATTAATTAACAATTTTTCACATCAATTATATTTCCTCCTTGATACTTGTTATTTAAACTCATTTTTTTCTTCTTTCTTTCTCTTTTTTTATTTTTTCTCCTTCTTTTCTTTTCAAAAAAAAAATTGATAGAAGCTACATCAACATAGTATTAATAACATGCAATTTTAACAAATATAACCAACCCACATGTATGCATACCCCACACTTAGGCTTTTATACAATCACATTCACCAAGAATTAAAAAATCCTCTACTCGCTTTAAGACTTAGGTAGGGCATTTCGTTAGGTGCATGTAATATGTTTTATAGAAAAGAAAAGGATAATAAAGCTCAAAGGGGGTTAGCAAAGGAAAATTCCTATAGTTAGGTAGGCTATTTGGCTAATGTAGCTCGTAATAAACAAAGAATACTCAATCATTTTCCATGCGATAAAAATATGGTCTCAAATAGAATATCAACACAAAATAAGGATGTATATGTCATGAAGGTCATATATAACAAATAAAATAGTGAGACTGATATAGATGTGTCAGTCTAATACGACTCAAAATCTCACTAGTTTTTATCAACCACTAGTCATCGCTCTTCTAAGAATAATGCATATTAACAAACCACAAGACCAAAAGTTCATGCCAAATTTTTCTATGGATTTTACTAATCAATTCACACTCTAATTATGACTAAATAATCTTAAAAGCAATAAAAAATAAGAAAATTTTCAATTTTGCTTGTTTGATTTTGAAAACTGCCTAAGAAGTCACATCAGCTACAATTAAGCTTAAAAACATGCGTAAAAACTAATATACCCCACCCCTACAGTTAAAACTTACATTGTCGTTAATGTAAAATTAAATGCAATAAATGAAGCAATTAACAAAATAGAAAATGCAAAAATGTAAAAGAAAGAAATTAACTCCCCTTGGGTTGCCTCCTAAGTAACGCCTTTGTTTAATGTCGTTGGCTCGACCTCTAGTTGTTTGCATCAACTGATACCTATCACATCCTTTAGCACCAACACCTCCAAATCCTCTGTTTGGAAGCGCTCATAATATTACATTAAGCGATGACCATTCACTTTGAATGTCTTGTCAGTTTTGAGGTTCCTATCTCCACTGCCCCAAAAGGTCAGACATGAGTAATAACAAACGAACCAACCCAACGAGAATGAAACTTACCTAGAAAGAATTTAAGTTTGGAATGATATAGTAACACTTTTTGGCCCACTAAGAAGCTTTTCCTCAAAGTCATCTTATCATGAAAATCTTTAATCTTTCATCTTCTTGATATATATCACTGCATTTTGATATGACTCATTCCTTATCTCTTCCAACTCTTGAAGCTACAACTTTCTATGCACTCCTACATCATCCAAGTGCATGTTGCATCTTTTGATAGCCCAATATGCCTTATATTGTAATTCCATAGGAAGACAACATGGCTTCCCAAGCATTAGCCTATTGGGCTGGACATTTTTGTAATTAGTGATTTGTAAGTCGTCCTGTAGGCCCATATTGCGTCTTCCAGTCTTACACTCTAATCCTTCCTATTGGGCTGGACAGTTTTTTCCAGAATTAACTTCGTTGCTCAATTTCAGACTTCAGCTTGCCTGCATTTTGATATGACTCATTGCTTATCTCTTCCAACTCTTGAAGCTATAACCTCCTATGCACTAATACATCATCTAAGTGCATGTTTCATCTTTTGATAGCCCAATATACCTTATGTTGTAATTCAAAAGTAAGACGATATGGCTTCCCAAAAATTAGTGTTTTGTAAGTTGTCCTTTAAACCCATATTGCGTTTTCCAGTCTTACACTCCTTCCTATTGGACTGGACAGTTTTGTCTAGGATTAACTTCATTTCTCGATTTCAAACTTCAGCTTGCCTATTGGTTTAGGGACAATAGGAAGTAGAAACTTTGTGTGTGATGTGATATTTTTTGAACATTACTTCCATCAAACTGTTGCAGAAGTGGGTTCCTCTGTCCCTACTGATGGCTTTTGATATCCTGAACATAGAAAGAATGTTATCCTTGACAAAATCTACAACAACCTTGGCATTGTTAATCCTAGCGGCTTTGGCTTCCACTAATTTAGAAACATAATCAACTGCAAGAAATATGTTAATAAAACCAAAAGAAGGAGGGAAAGGTCCTATAAAATCAATGCCCCAAGTGTTAAAAATTTCACAGAAAAGCAAAGGAGTTTGTGACAATTGATCCTTATGGGAAAGGCTACTTAACCGTTGGCATCTAACATAGGATTTGCAACAATTACATGCATTTGTGAACAATGTTGGCCAGTAAAAGTTGCTCTCTAAAACTTTTATGAGTTGTCCTTTTTAGTCCAAAATGTCCTCTACAAGCGTACGAATGGCAAAAGGCTAATATTGATTATGATTCATTTTCCAGTACACTCCTCTTGATAACTTGATCTATACAGTGCCTTAAAACATACGGGTCATCTCATACATAATATTTTGCTTCACTTCGTAGCTTATCCCTCCGAGCCTTTGAAAAATCAAAAGGTAATTCGTTAGTAACTAAAAAATAATTGCTCATCTAGAAAGTTTTCTCATAGAGGGATATCATCTTCTTCCTTTATCAAATGGTTAAGATGGTCCGCCACTACATTTTTTCCTCCTTATCTCTAATCTCCAAGTTGAATTCCTGAAGAAAGAGAATCCATCAGATCAGCCTAAGTTTTTCTTCTTTCTTTATGAGCAAGTATCGTAAAGCTACATGGTCCGAATAAATACTCACTTTAGTACCAAGAAAATACGATCGAAATTTTTCCAAAGCAAAAACCACATATAATAGTGCTTTTTTAGTAGTGGAATAATTCAATTGAGATGAGTTTACAGTCTTTGAAGCATAGAAAATGGATGCAAAACTTTTCCTACTCTTTGTCGTAAAACCACCCTTATTGTGTAATCACTCGCATCACACATGATCTCGAAGGGGAGGTTCCAATCTAGCAGTTGAATCACTGGTGGGGATGTCAGGAGCTCTTTAAGTTTGTTGAATGCTTCCTTGCAATTTTCGTCGAACTCACATGAAACATCTTGTTAAAGAAGCTTTCATAGTGGTGTAGCTATCTTCAAAAAGTCCTTAATGAACCTTCGATAAAAAACTTGTATACCCAAGAAAAGAATGCACTTCCCTCACAGTAAAGGGGTAAGGAAAATAAGAAATAAGATCGACTTTGGACTTGCCTACTTCAATACCCTTAGCAGATATCACATGGCCTAAAACTATACCTTGATCCACCATAAAATGACATTTTTCCTAGTTCAACACAAGGTTAGTATCTATACATTATTCCAAGATAATGGTAAGATTCTCAAGACATTAATCAAAGGAAGATCCATACACACTAAAATCACCCATGAATACCTGGATAATCTTCTCAACATTTTTGGAAAATGCTTACCATACACCTTTGGAATGTGGCAAGTGCATTATATAATTCGAATGGCATCTTTCGGTAGGAAAACGTACTGAATGGGCATGTAAATATGAACTTCCGGTGCAATGGGGATCTCAATAAAACCTGAAAAGCCATCTAAAAGGCAATAATAGTCATAACCAGCCAATCTCTCAGACATCTGATCAATAAAAGGAAGGGGAAAGTGGTCTTTACAAGTAGCATGGTTTAACTTTTTATAATCAATACATACTTGCCACTCAGTTTGCACTCAGATGAGAACCAACTAACCTTCCTATTTTGTCACAACAGTGATCCATACTTGTTTGGAACCATCTGGATATGACTTACCCACTTACTATCGGAAATCAGTTAGATAACCCTAGCATCGAGAAGCTTTAGCACCTCCTTCTTCATAACTTCCGTTATTAGAGGATTCTACCTACGTTAGGCTTGCCTTGTGGATTTTACATAAAATATGTTGCATGCATATGGAAGGACTTATCCCTTGGATATTTGCAATAGTCCACCCAATAACCTTTTTATGCTCTCTTAGCATTCGAACTAACCTCTCCTCTTGATTTGAAGTCAACTCCACTGAAATGATAACTAGGAAAGTCTGTTTATCTCCTAAATAGACATACTTTATACGTGTACTTCAATTCCAATTATAGTGCCTGCACATCAGAAGGTAACATAGTTTGTTGAGCTTCAGGTAGTTGTATAGAAGCCAAATCATACCTTTTTACAGAGCTTTCCAATGAATCTAAGGTGGCTATCATTTCCACAAGCTCTTCTCCCATGTCAACATAAGTTTTGGCTTCTACTTCCATATCCTTAGTTAAAACCATTTCCAAATGATCCCTGCAACTTAATTTAAACATTTCCTGTACCAAAGGATCAATCGCATCAACAAAAAAAATATAATGATCATTAGGAAGATGTTTCATGACATCAAAATATTGAAATGAATCACTTCCCCCATCAAATTCCATTATGAGGGTGCCTTTACAAACTAACTATCTTAGTTTGAGCTGTATTAAGAAACGGTCTCCCTAACAAGATAGGTATTAGATTATATGAGGTGTCATGATTCATATCCACAACATAAAAATCTGTAAGAAACACTAACTTATTCACCTGCACCAAAACATCCTTAACCACACCATCAAGATAAGCATTAGTGTGGTCAACCAGTTGTATGATTATCCTCGTTTCTTTCAAAGGACCCAAATTCAAAGAAGTATAAATCTGAGCCATCATATTAATAGAAGTACCCAAATCCAACATAGCTCTATTGATCACAGTATTACGAATTTTGCAAGGAATGGTAAACATACTTGGATCCTGACATTTTGGAGGTATCTTCTTTCTGAATACCACTGAAACATTCTCACCCATATCACTTTCTCATCACCCCTCAGTTTCCTGTTATGTGTAGACAATTCTTTTAGGAATTTGGCGTACCTTGGTACTTGCTCGATTATCTAAACAAACATATGATGACTTCTAGCTTTCGAAAAATCTCCAATATCTCTTTGTCTTTCTCTTGCTTGTTTAGTCTTGTCGATCTGCTAAGTAAAGGTGGAGGGTTTCTTTTACTAATATTGGGACTTTCAAAATTTAGCTTCGTACATGATGATGTTTTTTTTCCTTCCCCAATTCCTTCTCGATCTACTCTTCAATAGCAATCCTTGATGGGGTTCTCTTGGGACCCTCAATCTCTTTCTACCCCTTAGGGTTATAACACTGACATTCTTTGGGTTTACCTTGTGTTGGTATGGCATTTTTCCTCCACTTTGCAATTCTAGGCAAATAAGCCTCATTACCATTTGACCCATTTGGTTTTCCAAATTTTGTGTGCTTGCTTTTGATTCCTGATGGATTTACTGTACACTCTGATTAAGTTGTTGCATACTTTGTTGTAATTGCTGCATATCTTGTTGAAATTACAAATTGTTAATAGCAAGATTCTTAACAAGATCTTCTAAAGATGTACCTAAACTGGAGAAAGAAGCTCCATGTGCTCTTTATTTCCTTGGTTGAAATCTTTGTGCTCTTTGTAGCCTATTTTGGCAGAAATTTTACTGTCGGTTTCCTACATAACTCAAGTTAGTGTGATCTTTCCAACCTGGGTTATATGTCTGCGAGTATGGGTTGTATTAGTTTGGGAAGTTTCCTCCTTAGCATTCACGTACTCCAAACTTCCTTTTTATAATATCGCGCATTCATCAGTTGGATGGCTTGTGTTTGAACATATTCTGCACAATTTCAATTATGCTTATCCAACTGCAATCTGTCTCACAAAAGAAGTTAGTTCATCTAAATGATGTTCAATAAATGAAGTGCTTACCTTGTTTACTTTTCGAACATCGTTGTGAGTGCCGAATTGTTAGCTATTAGTAGCCATTTGCTCAAGTAATATCTATTGGAGTTATGTAAATATAGTGCCCTGAAAAGTAAGTGTATTTACTTATAACTTAATTTTCTTCCAGCTTCTTTTTGTAATGAAAATATTTATTATTAATAAAACAAAAGAGTATGGTTTTATATGTATGAGTGTAATAAAACTAGTAATAAGGTACTAAGATTCTTTTGTAAGTAATATACATATACATAGAGATGTATGGGAAACATGTATATTTTTAGAATCTAAAAAAATTAATTCACAGTTGAATAATCAAATTGGTCACTTGATTATGATTTAGACTTTTGTATTGTGGCTTATCTCCATGTAAGCAAAGAAGTTTAGTTCAAGGGAATGATAAGTTTCATATCATGATAGTAGTTGACCATCGATAATGACACTATTAAATGAATCTAGAATCACGTATGTTTTAAAGAATAAAATAGGTCGTTACTTTAATCTTAAAACATACACTTAAGCATTCGTTTATTATGGTCCATAATCTTGATGAGTGGTGAACTCATATGTGTTTTATTATAATTCTTGATATGATCAACATAGATTTTTACATAGTATCAATCCATTGTCTGCATGTTGGAATTATTAATTCAAACATATATCAAGGAACATTCACTCGAATAAAGAGTTTATAGTGATATCATCACTTTTAGATGTTTTATGGAGATTGGTGATTAAACTAGCGCTAGTAGTTTGATAGATTAGCTACCCATGAAGTCTTAACACCAAGATGAGATCTTATGTGTTAATCACCACATAGAGTAAAAGGGGAGATCTAAAAGGTAAAATCAATATAAGGGTGAAACGGTAATTTTACCCTTTAGTGTGCAAATGACTATAATATGGTTCATATTAGAGTTTGTAATTGGAAATCTTATTTGAAACATGTGTTCTTATAATATTTAATAATTCAAGAGTTTAACTAATTGTCTTTAGTAGAATGACATTTAGTTAATAAGCTAGAATTAATTCTAATGAGATTAAATTAATTCCAGGCTTACTGGAGCTTGAATTATATAAGTCCAATTAGATTCCCCATTTGACTTCTAAAAAGATTATCAAGCAAAGTACGAAATACAAACAGAGATTTTAAAGCCTATGATTGAATGTTAGGCTTACTTTAATTAGAAGCCCAAATGAACATTTAGAAATAGGCTAGACTTTGGTTTAATTTGATTAATTAAATTAAAACAAGTTTATTAAAGATAAAAGGAGGTGGATTTTGAGTTTTAATGGGCTAAATGTGCAGCTGCACATTTAGCATTGGTTTGCCACATTTAAGATGGTTTTTAACATGCTTTATCATCATTAAATGGAGTTATAACCTTATCATTAAATAGTTTAATGGTT